>CAUYPO010057365.1:0-37081 GCA_963574435.1 Cheirogaleus major
AATTCCTTTCCCTCTATGGACTTGTGAAATGAGAAAACAAATTATCTGTTTCCAAAATACAATGGTAGGACAGACATAGGATAGATAGACATTTTCTTTTTTTTTCCCCCAGACACAGTCTCACTCTGTCACCTGGGGTAATATGCAGTGGCATCATCGTAGCTTGCTGCAACCTCAAATTCCTGGGCTCAAGTGATCTTCCTGCCTCAGCCTCCTGAGTAGCTGGAACTACAGGTGCATGCCACAATTCCTGGCTAATTTTTCTATTTTTAGTAGGGATGAGGACTTGCTCTTGCTTAGGCTGGTCTTGAACTCTCGAGCTCAAGCAATCCTCCCCTCGCCTTGACCTCCCAGAGTGCTAGGATTATAGACATGATCCACCTCGCCAGGCTGACATCCCTCTTTCAAAAGGGAAAACATGAAAGGAAAAAAGGGGTCATTGGTCTAAAGCAAGCTTGAACCATCAGGGCAAGTTTCATTAGGTTTTTTTTTTTTTTTTTGAGGCAGAGTCTCACTCTGTTGCTCAGGCTAGAGTGCCGTGGCATCAGCCTAGCTCACAGCAACCTCAAACTCCTGGGCTCAACCGATCCTCCTGCCTCAGCCTCCCGAGTAGCTGTGACTACAGGCATGCGCCACCATGCCCGGCTAATTTTTTCTATATATTTTTAGTTGGCCAATTAATTTCTTTCTATTTTTAGTAGAGACGGGGGTCTCGCTCTTGCTCAGGCTGATTTCGAACTCCTGACCTCGAGCGATCCTCCCACCTCGGCCTCCCAGAATGCTAGGATTACAGGTGTGAGCCACCATGCCTGGCCTTCATTAGGTTTTATTAAGGCCTGAGAATAAGACTCTGTAGCTTGATGCTCCATTCTCTGGATCCAGAACAGTGGGCCCCATCCTCAGAGTCATTCTTTTTCTTGAAGGATACCAAGACATCTGCAGCCATGTACCTACATCAGCCTATTTTCTGCCTGTGGAATTTCAGAAGTCTAAGAGTTGTCCTTCATTTCATACCATCTCTGTTCTTTTCAGTCCAGGCTGACAGTATTTCTGTTGGTAAAAAATTCTCAGAAACCTTGTTGGTCTCCTGTGCAACACACTGCTTAGGAGTGTAGGAGGCCCACATCATCATTCCTCATCACATTTTACTATAAGCAGCAAGGAAGAATCAGGCTGAATCTTCCACGCTCTACTTGGAAATCTCCTTGGCAAGTTTTACTTGCCATCCAACAGCAGACCACAATTCAGCCAAATTTTCTGCACTTTATTTCATTTTATTTTTTTTGAGACAGAGTCTCACTCTGTTGCCCAGGCTAGAGTGCCGTGGTGTCAGCCTAGTTCACAGCAACCTCAAACTCCTGGGCTCAAGCGATCCTTCTGCCTCAGCCTCTCGAGTAGCTGGGACTACAGGCACGTCCAACCATGCCCGGCTAATTTTTTCTATAATTTTTACTTGTTCAGCTAATTTCTTTCGATTTTTTTAGTAGTGATGGGGTCTCACTCTTGCTCAGGCAGATCTTGAACTCCTGAGCTCAAACGATCCGCCCGCCTTGGCCTCCCAGAGTGCCAAGATTACAGGCGTGAGCCACCGTGCCCAGCCAAGTTCTCTGCACTTTATAACAAGGACTGTCTTTTGTTCAATTTCTAACAACATGTTTCTCATTTCCATCTGAGACCTTCCCAGAAGCATCTTTAACATTCATATTTCTAGCAAAGTTCTGTTATTATGATATATGTATTCTCTATGCTAATAGAAGATATCACTACAGTCTCCTCGCTTCTTTCTGAGTTCTCACCAGAATTGCCTTTGATTTCCCTATTTCTACCAAAAGTCTTTTCAGGGTAATCCAGGCTTTTTCTGTCATGTGCCTGAAAATTCTTCCAGCTTCTATCCATTACCCAGTTCCAAAGCCACGGCCACATTTTTAAGTATTTGTTACAGCAGTACCCCACTTTCCAGTACCAAAGTTTATATTAGTTTCCTACCTCTGCCATAACAAATGACCTTAAAACAGAAATTTATAGTGTCCTGGTTCTGGAGGCTAGAAGTCCAAAATCAAGATGTCATCAGGACCTTGTTTCCTATTGAATACTCTAGGGAAGAATCTTCTCTTGCCTTTTCCCAACTTCAGGTGGTTCCTGGGGAGCGAAGTGTTTAATGGGTACAGAACTTCTGTTTGAGATGATGAAAAAGTTCTGTAGGTGAATAGTGGTAATGGTTGCACAACAATGTGAATATATTTAATGCCACTGAATTGTACACTTAAAATGGTTAAAATGGACTGGGCTTGGTGACTCACACCTGTAATCCTAGCATTCTTGGAGACCAAGGTGAGAGGATTGCTTGAGGTCAGGAGTTCAAGATCAGCCTGAGCAAGAGCAAGACTCTCTGTATCAAAAATAGAAAAATTAGCTGGATGTGGTGGTGCGCACCTGTAGTCCCAGCTACTCAGGAGGCTGAAGCAGGAGGATGATGTGAGTCCAGGAGTTTAAGGTTGCTGTGAGCTATGATGACACCACTGCACTAAAGTCAGAGTGACAGAGTGAGACTCCGTCTAAAAAAATAATTTAAAAAAAGGTTAAAATGGTAAATTTCATGTTATCTATATTTAACTATAATAAAATAAATGTTTGCTGGAAGAATAAATGAGCTCATATTCAGGGCATTCTCATCCCAGCTGCCTAGCCTACTAGTTCTCAGCTTCCAGTTCCTTCTTTTTTTTTTAAAGGACGTTGTTTATTGAGGGCAAGAGGATGCAAACAATATAAAAATCAAAAGCTTATCTGGCATTTAATTAACTTTTCTTTCTCTGCTTGTCAAGTGGCAGGTGGATTTTATTTATACATTTTCTAAGGGTCCTGATCTGCTCACAAGATCCTTATACAGGGAGAAGCTGTGGAGCTGATTTCTTAAGCAATCCTTTGAGAGAACTCTTATCAGGGTAGAGTAATTGCTCAGTTCTGCCTACTTCTTTCCTTTCTGCTTCATGTGTATTACAAAATAGTCGTTGCATGAAATGGTGAGGCCTACAATTAGAAAAGAAGCTCTGGAAGCCCACTTTGCCATCTCAGCACTGGTCAAAGTCCTTCATTATTTTGTCCAAGGCCAGAGGGTCTTTTTGATTTTCCAAAAATCCAGGCAACTCCTTTTCCATGAGTACTCTCAGGGCATTCTTTGTTAAGTAGCCTTTATCCCTGGCAAATTCGTGAAATGTAAACATCATGGTTTCCATGGCATGTTCCATTTGAGATGGCATTTTGGCGAGGTCTGTTGAAGTCTGGGCCGTAAGGCGTGGCACAGACACTGGGCGAGCTGGGACTCGGGGCGGTGAGCCCAGTTCCTTCTTATGTTCACAAAATTATAACAACAGAATCCACTTACTGATTACTTATTATATGCCAAGCACTGTGCTAAGCATTTTGCATGCATTATATTATTTAATCTGCAAAACAACAACCTTATGTTAGATATAGGAATGTCCATTTTACAGATGAGAAAACTGAGGTTCAGAGAGCATGAGTAACTTGGACAAGGTCACCAGCTAATTAAGTGGAACACCGGGATTTGAATTCAAGTTTCCTCACAAAGCTCTTTACCACTTTGCAATACTTCTTCATAAGTACTCAGTACAGCTTCTCTAGCATGTGTGTGCCATGCTCTGAAGATCTCTACAAAAGGCGGCCTCCGAGTAGCTGAAACTTACGGGTATACAGTGCCTTCCTACATGCCTGGAAGTACTTTACACGTATTCACGTCTTTAATCCCATGACAGGCCTCAGCGTGGGCACTATTATTATCCTTGTTTTGCAGATGAGGAAATGAGCCACAGAAAGGTTAACTCGCCCAAGGTCATAGAACTAGGTATGATCCCAGGAAAGGAGATTTTGGGATCTTTTAACCACTTACTCTTTGTCCTTTAAGCAGAAATCCTCTGCTTAATGCCACCACGAGGGCAAAGTGACTAACCCTTCCTCTCATCTCATCAGGACGTTATTCCCCTGCTTCCATCCTTCCCATGACTGAAATGTCTGTGGAACCAGTGCGTAAATGAGCAAAGGAGGGGCTCCCTGTCCCTTTTAGCTGAAGTCCCAGTTGGACACAGTGGTACATTGCCATCGGACAAAAAAGTACTTGAGGTTCTTTGTCCAAGTGGACATGTTTTTCCTAGCACCTTCCTTTGATAATTTCAGTTCTTGCACTCTATCTTAGTTGTCTGCGTTCATGAATTATTGGACTTCTTCATACTGACAGCGTCTATAAGCACAGGCTTATGCACAGTAGACAAGATAAATGAACGAGAAATAAATTTTCACAAGGCCCCAAGGGCCTTCCTTATTTCTGCCTCTTCAATTTTCCTGTATTAAGGTCCTCCTGGGGGGAAACCTTTTCACTCGAATTGCTCACCCTGGATCCAGCTCCCATCCTGCATCTTAGGGTGACAAAACCGTTTCTGCTGGCCTCTTCACCTTTGGCTTGAAGTCTGAACCTGATTTGGGGTGGGAAACATCTATCTCTCGGTTTGCCGTCCTCAGTCTCCAGTGGAGTAAAGGGGAGAGTCCGGAAATTCCAAGAGGTTCTTTTAGTGTGTCTGTGGCCATCTGCAGGCAGCCATCCGCCTGCATTTTTATCCAGAACCTCCAGTTTCAGGCCCTGTGAGATATTCATATTGGTAGTTATTGCACGTACTCATTTTGGAGCGTCTGAATATTCATGAGGGAAGCAGAAAGGCCAATGTTAAGGAGGGGAGAAACAGTAATTCATAAATATTAATAAAGCAGGCCCACGTGCTCCGAGGAAGGCTATGAATGTCAACGAGAGGATGACGTCCAGGTCCTGCGCGTGCCAGTTGGGCGGGTGCTCGAGTGCGGGCGCGCCCCTGGGAGCCGGGCGCGAGCCGCGGGGAGGGGGCGGGGTGGAGGAGGGGAGCGGAGCGGGCGCCGCCGGAGCTGCCGGGGGAGCGCTCGCTGGCTGGCTGGCTGGCCTCTGCCTCAGCGCTGCGCTCCAGCCGCTCGCCGCGGCCCGTGGATGGGGGTGTGCGGCTGAGCCCCGGGATCCTCCTCCCTCCGCCAGGACCCGCACAGGTGCCGTCGCGGGGGGCGACCTTAGTGCAGACCCGGCCCACTGCCACTGGTGGGGGTCGGATGGGGGTGGTGAAGGAGGCCCTGGGACTCGGGATTCTCAAGCTGGAGACGCCGCTGCCCCCCGTCCCCACCCCGTCCCATCCAGAGATTGGAAAGGAGGAGCCCAGAGGCCATCGCCCTCCTGCCCAGCCCTTTGGGGAGTGCAGCTTGAACGCAGCGCAGGGCCGGGGGAGATGTGGTTGACCTGCACTTCAAGTATCGTCTCAGAGCATCGGCTCCCCAGCCAGGCCTGGCGTGTGTGCGTGTGCGCGTGTGTGCTGTGTGTGTGAAGGGAGGCGGCGCGGCGTGGGGGCCTGGGGGAGGCAGCGAACGCTGCCCTGTCCTGCTGGTGTAGTGGGTCGGTCCTCATCCCAGGACCGTTATCTGGTCCGGTCACCTTAAAGGTCCCAGAATCATCTTTGTCCCCAAGAAACTACCCCTACCCCTTCGGGTGCCCCTCCCCAGGGTGCGAAGCCTTTCCCCAGACCGTGCATTCCTGCAGTGTCAGAACCGCTGGCAGCGGCGGCCGCAGGCGCTGGGGGAGCGGTTGTTTTACTACCGAACAGGTCGGAGAAAGGACGAGTGTGCTGGTGTGGTTGGTGGTGGGGGACGCGCTGCCGTCCTGTGGGCCCAGGGCTCTGGCGCTCGGCAGCACAGCGTTTGGCAGAGCCTGAGGGGGTGTTATCACAGCCCGCTTTCTTCCCTCCAGCCTATCCCTTCCCTGCTGGCTGCTCGACACCCCCGACCACCTCCCACTCCCGTGTCTGCGCCTCGCTTGGCCAAAAGGGCAGTGGAGTACGTGTGCGGCCTGCGCGGGGTGAGCCCAGCTTCCTTGGAGCGCCAGCCATTGTGCTGCCTGGAGGAGCCTTTCTTTACCCCAGCGGACGGGGGAGGGGGGCGAAGGGGGATCTGAGCTGGAGGTAAATGGAGGAGCAGCAGGAGGAGGGGCAGGGGGAAGCGAAGGGGTTGCTGATCCACATGCAATGAAATATTCTCTTTCTGTCACAATGTGCAGTTGGCACAAACATGTACACTGGCTGGGTTTGCCGCGGAGCAGTGGAAATCTGAAGGTGGATCATTGGCGGGCAGGTTTTCGGGATGGCTATGGTGATGGTGGTGGTGGTGGGGCACAGAATCAGTTGATTTGTGGAGCAAGTAATGGAAGAAGGGGGAAGGAATGGGGCTTGTGTGAAGGTGCAGAGGCCCAGCAGGGAAGGCATGGTGAAATCTCTGCTGCTGCTCCACTCTACTCGGCTCAGCAGGGGCTGATAATTTGTACCGCAGCCCCAAGCTGCAGCTAGTGCATCATTATGTTGCAGGGAGAGGCTTATGCCTTTCCTATTGGGTCTCTGTTAAGCTCCATGTGTGTCTTTTCTTTTCCAAATCACACCATCTATTGGGAGCCAAGATAAATGGAACAGATTATAGGACAAAATCAAACTGTAGTCCTGCAGTCAGTTCTATGGTAAAGAGAAGAAGGAAAGACAGCCCTCCCATACTTCCTTCTTTCTGTCATTTTTCATGGCATTAATTTATTTATTTCGATCTTGGAAGTCTAAAGAGGATATTAACCCTAGCATTTTTTTTTTTTTTTTTTTTTTGAGACAGAGTCTCACTCTTTGCCTGGGGTAGAGTGCCATGGCATCAGCCTAGCTCACAGCAACCTCAAACTCCTGGGCTCAAGAGATCCTTCTGCCTCAGCCTCCAGAGTAGCTGGGACTACAGGCATGTGCCACCATGCCTGGCTAATTTTTTCTATATACTTTTAGTTGGCCAATTAATTTCTTTCTATTTATAGTAGAGACAGGGTCTCGCTCTTGCTCAGGCTGGTTTCGAACTCCAGACCTTGAGCGATCTGCCGGCCTTGGCCTCCCAGAGTGCTAGGATTAGAGGCGTGAGCCACCGCGCCCGGCCTAACCCTAGCTTTTAAGGAGAGGTAGGCTCTGAGATGAACTGAGCCTGAGGATAGGTGAAAGCTTGCTTTCGGACATTTTAGTTGGGGGAGGTAGGCACGGTGCCAAGAAAGGAGGGCAAAAGGAAGTGGTCTGAAGGAAGGAAGGCAGGGGTGCCATCTCAAGAGGTGCTGCCAGCCCTAACCCCGGGAGTCCTCCTGGAGGCCATGGCAGGGCCAGTCGGAACCTTGACTCTCATCTCCTTTGCCACAGCCTGGGGTCTTTCCACAAATGCTGGGTTCAGCTTGGGTGTTGCGTGACTTCGGCTTCCCAACACAGCCTTTCACTTTTAGCTTTATCTCCAGATGGTCTTCCATGCAGTGCTTGGCTCCTGAGTAGTGAGTTGACAAAAAGCAATCAGGCTAAATTATGGATTGTTTCAAATGACCATGTGTCCAAGCTCTAGAGCTGTGATATTCATTTCTTCTTTTATAATCTTCTGGATGAATCCATTTTCTCTAGAGTCTGCTTGGGCTGCTGAGGAGAGATGCTTTTCAGCATACTTTTCCTGTTGCCGACACTCAAAACTTGATCTTAGTCATAGATTCTGGTTGTATTGGCCTCTTGCTGGGGATTAATGGTATATGGACTGTGCTGTTTCAAATCAGCAATTCCATGGGTGTCACCTTGTCCTAGCTCCCTTGTCATTCCTGGAAAAGAGTACAAATTTAAAGGAAGTGTAGATATCTGCGACACTAGCTGGTTAGCTTTCATATCTCTGTGAAATGGGACCAGTGATCCAAGACACTTTGACCAAATGAATTGGAAAAAACCTTAGTAAAAAAGATGCTAAAATTCTTTCAGCAATAGTACTCTCATTTGATAAACATTTGGAAACATCACACACTGAATGTCATGGCAGGGATAAGTTTTCTTTTACTTGAAACACTCTCACACCACACTTTTATGTAAGTAAGTGATCCTAATTTTTCAAGAATTATTGACATTTGTTGGACACTTTCTGTAGTCCACACATTGCACTTAGCACTTCAAAGATGGCCTCATTTAGTCTACAAAATAGCCTTCAAGCTGAGCACTATTTTAAACCCCATTTTATAGATGAGGAAATTGAGGCACAAGAAGGCTGATAATTTGCCCAAAGTCTCACAGTTAGGAGTAGTAGGACCAGGACAGGAACCTGGGAATACTGCCTCAATCAACACAATACCTTGGCTGTAAAACCTTCTTTACTCTCTATTGTATTCTGAGGTCTTTTCTAATCTCACCTTTTTATTGCTGAGGGATTCTTAATCTTTTTTGTGCTATGAACTCCTTTGGTGGTGTGGAGAAACCCATGGGATCCTTCTCCAAAGAATGTTTTTAAATGCATAAAATATAATGTTTAGGCTTGCAAGGGAAACCAATTTCATTGAAATATGTTATAGCTCAAAGAGCCTGGAGGAGTTATGGACTGAGGATGAAGAACCCCTGACTGGCAATTAGTTGTAGTATTAGTATATTAGTATTGTTTTAGAGCTTTGTTATCCCAATGTAGTAGCCACTGGCCACACATGGCTGGTGGGCACTTGCAATGTGGCTAGTCCAAAGACAGATATACTGTAAATGTAAAATATACGCTGAATTTTGAAGGACTTAGTATTAAAAAAATGTAAGATGTCTTACTAATATTTTTATGAATTATCTGTTGAAATAATCCAATATTTTTGGATATATTAGATTAAATAATTATATTTTTAAAATATACTATTGTAATTAAAATGATTAAGTTATTAAAATTAACTTCCAAATGTGTTAGCTCTGTACCAAGACCTTTATTATCACAAATGAGGAAATGAAGAACAATGATGTTTGTCACTCAGCCAGCCAGCAGGTCTGTAGGTTCTTGAGCCTGTATTCTTTCCAAGATATGGTATTGCTTTTATATGTTTTTTTTTATTCCAAGGTCCTACCATGTTGCCTTTGCAAACTACAAATGCTCCAAATATGTTTTGATGCAAGGGTAGCTGACTTAATCCTAGCAAATCCTGGTAAGAACTGTCAGGGTCCTCGCCTGACATGCCCTTTGCCCTGCTTATGTAGAGTTTTAGTTTTGTAGGTGGAGATGGAGAATGGGCGCTCCTAGGGCAAAACCCGTGGTTTTTGCTGTTTGGTTCTCCTTAGGTAGTGGTTCCAATTTAAGTATCTAACTGGATGAGTAATCACACAGACAGGAGGGAAACGTTTGGTTGCATTTGTGTGTCACAGGAAAGGAAGCTGAGTATGCAGAGAAATGTATGATAGACCACAATGCTTGTGCTGCCTAAAATTGAATGGGGATCTGTATGTGGGGAACAGAAGATCGTTTTTCAATGAGCACACATTGATTGACTGCCTAGCTGCAGGGCAGCTAGTGTGTGCTGGGAGTCAGGGAAGATATCCAGAGGATGTCTGTATCCTGGAGGAATTTAAATTAAAATTGGGAAGGGGCCGGATTGTACACACAGATGGACAAATGTAGCCGAAGGCAGCATATGAAGAGGGCCGGATGAGGGGTAGGTGTTCTGGCGTTGTTGGGAACTGAAGAGAGGCCTGAGTGTGCAGCATTCAGGATGCAGCACCCAGCATTGTTATGGAGTCTGGCTTTGGAGCACATGGGTAGTTGGGTTTGTTTCTTACAGGATAATAGATCATTTAGTCCATTTCTCTGCTCCTAGGCACATGCTCTGTGTCTGGGAAAAACTCAGGTGCTTGTTGGAAAGTCTTCATTAGTGTTCTATTAGTTTCTATTATTTATTGATGAGGGCAGTAATATACAGGTCCCTGAACCCTTATCCAAAACCCTTGGGGCCAGACATGTTTCAGAATTTAGATTATTTCAAAATTTGGAAGTCAGTAATAGAGTACACATTCTGCATTTCATCCAGTGGGATCTGGGGGAGCAATCTTTATGATTTAAAACATTAATATTTCTGCAGCAAAACACAAAAAATGGAGTAAATTAAGGAGTAGGCAGCTTTATATTCACGTTGGTCAGGTTTAGTTGCCAAGTGAGTTTTGGTCATGTACATTGTGCTACCAAATGAGTCATGAAAAATTTCCAGTTTTCAGAGCACATGGTTAAGGATGTGGAAATGTGGTCATAGCAACAATAACAGAGAATATTCAACAATATTGGCATTTATTACCTGCCAGGCACTGTTTTAAGCACTTTTCTGTGTTTACTCCGTTAATCTTACAACACTTCTTTGAGATGGGTCCAGTTATATCTTTCTTGAGAAGAATAAAAGGAAGCGCAGAGAAGCTAATAACTCGCCTAAGGTCACAACTGGCAGGGGCAGAACAGGATGCAAACCTAGGTGGTCTGGTCCAGGCGTGCATATCTAACCACTATGCTTTGTTTTTTGGAGCAGGGATTTGGAAACAGGTGTGTCTACAAACTCACATAGAGTTAGACCAGTCCAAATTCACATGACCCTGTTTAATTTCTTCTAGATAAACGAATCCTGAACGTTGCTGTTGTGCTACTTCTGTGCAAGAATGGAGGCCCCACTGGTGAGTTTGGATGAAGAGTTTGAGGACCTTCGGCCCTGCTGCTCGGAGGACCCGGAGGAGAAGCCACAGTGTTTCTATGGCTCATCCCCTCACCACCTAGAAGACCCCTCCCTCTCTGAGCTTGAGAATTTTTCTTCTGAAATAATCAGCTTCAAGTCCATGGAGGACCTCGTGAATGAATTTGATGAGAAGCTCAATGTCTGCTTTCGGAACTACAACGCCAAGACAGAGAACCTAGCTCCGGTGAAGAACCAATTACAGATCCAAGAGGAGGAGGAGACCCTTCAAGATGAGGAGTAAGAAGTCTTAATTGCCCTCTCCTGCTTCAGTCAAGAACCCTGTAGTCTGGGGCTCTTTGACATAGTATAGTTTCTGTCTCTAGGATTATGGCGTGTTACTTACATTTTTATGTCATCAGTGAGGCAGTGCTCTGGTAATTGCTGACATTGTTCTATATATGTCCCTTTACAGTCACCTACACAGAGCTTTCTTAAATTGAAACCTTAGTAGAATGAAGGATTTTAGATTTTCCTAGATACAAAATAGAATTTCAGGAACATGGTAAATTTTGGAGTCTGTCTATCTTCAGCTTTCTTCTTGTCAGTGAAAATCCACCCAGATATTAGAAATAAGAACCGGAAAGAAATTAATTAACCATGATGGAGGAATCTATGTTATTGGACAAATTTGCTTCAAGAAACACCAGAGGCCGGGCGCGGTGGCTCACGCCTGTAATCCTAGCGCTCTGGGAAGCCGAGGCAGGTGGATCGCTCAAGGTCAGGAGTTCGAAACCAGCCTGAGCAAGAGCAAGACCCTGTCTCTACTAAAAATAGAAAGAAATTAATTGGCCAACTAAAAATATATAGAAAAACTTAGCCGGGCATGATGGCGCATGCCTGTAGTTCCAGCTACTCGGGAGGCTGAGACAGAAGGATCGCTTGAGCCCAGGAGTTTGAGGTTGCTGTGAGCTAGGCTGACACCACGGCACTCTAGCCAGGGCAACAGAGTGAGACTGTCTCAAAAAAAAAAGAAACACCAGAATCATGAAAATCTCAGAATTGTTTATAACCCTTCAGGCCCGGAAAATTATCTATAAATATTAAGATATATTCAAATAACAAAGCACTTAAACTGAACTGAGAGCTTTAGGGAACTACCTTGAACAAAATAAAGGTGAAAACTAGGTGATGTGGCTTTTGAGTATGCAAATTTCTTATGTCACTTACTAGCTACTTTCTAGGGTCTTAGTGAAGAAGAAGGATCTGAGAAAAGTACTATTGGAGGAGGGACTAGAAAGAGAAGAAGTGAGCAATATGTTACATAAATTAAAGAAGGATGTTTTGGGAAGTTAGTATAAACACAGTAGTCTCCCCCACTTATCCGTGGGGGATACATTACAAGACCCCCAGTGGATGCCTGAAACTGCTGATAGTACTGATGTTTTTTCCTATACATACATACATATGATAACATTTAATTTATAAATTAGGCATAGTAAGAGACTAACAACAATAACTTATAATAAAATAGAGCAATTATAACAAAATACTGTAATAAAAGTTATGTGAATGTGTTCTCTCTCTTTCTCTTTCTCTTTCAAAATATCTTGTTGTACTGTTTATCTTGGGTACCTGAAACCTTGGAAAGCAAAACCACAGATAAGGGAGGACTGCTGTATGCATGAATTCCCTGTAGAGATAAAATATGCATCACTTATTCTTTAAGAATCACATAAGAAATGTCAAATAGTTGGTCATGGCAGTTTAGAACAACTGTCCTTTTGGTTTCCCCTTTTATGAACTTAGGTGGAAGAGTTGCCCATAAATAACAGAATAAGAAGCATGACCTAGAGGATTTGAACCTGACTGTATTTGGGAGAGGGTTGCTTATTTGATGACCACTAACACTGTACCTCTGTGAATACAGGGACTATATATTATACCTGTCTGTTTTATTTATTCTTGTATCCTACTGTCTAATACAGTGCTTGGTGTGCAATATGTGATCAAATAATATTTTTGAATGAAATATTGAATATTGAATGGACTGGATGAGCTAGCCTTGTAAGTACATAAAATGTATTTCTAGGCCCACGCCATTTCCTTCTTTTCTTTTTAATTAACGTGTGCCTGAAGGTATGATCATAGAGAACATTTCACTCTGGTGACCAGTATTAAAAAGGTGGGCTATGTGTTGCAATTCAATTTTAAGTTTCAAACTGATTCTTTTTAGATTTTGAGCCTGTTACAATGTGCTCAACTGCTATAAGTAAAAAAAGAATGGCTCTGGGGCTTTATTATATGGAGTATTTTTTTCATTCCAGTGCACTAGGCAATGAACTAGAAACACAAAGACTATGAATGCTAATTTTAATACTCTCAATAACTCGCTGTGTGACCTTGGGCAAGTCACTTAACTCTAGTTGATTGCGTGGCTCCTCATCTGTGAAACCTCCAGAGCTCAATCTTGATGAAGTGGGGCTCAGGACTGGCAGAGGTCCTAATTTCTTACCTCACCCAGGATGTGCTCTGAAAATGACATTTTAAGATGCATCCCATTCCTTTTGCTTCCAACAAATCATTTCTGCCTTATCTAAGCCCCTCCTCTGCCTCATTAAGGATGAAGGTTCAGTGAACAGGTTCTTATTCTCTTCTAGCACATTAGCAGAGGCCACTCAATGTTAATTACCGCCACATGGGATTATCGATCAGCCCGATTTTTCTGACTTGATCGCCTCATTGACTGCCTTAGCTAATCAAAGGTTGAATAGTTCCTTAGAGATAAGGTATGACTTGGGGACAGCGTAGAGGGAGGAAGCTGGGAAGACAGAAATTAACACTGCACTTTCTAGGCACTCACTGTATGTAAAGCCTCTTTACAACTTAAAATAAAAAGCAGAATTATATGCATGCTTTGTTTTATAGACACTAACAGATATTTCAGCTGTGAGATTATGACTAAAGGAAAAGGATGACTTAATATCTAACCTGGTTGTGATTATCTTGAGCGTAGCTCTAGTGTTATTGTAATAAACTTGTTCAGGTTTAATATTTAGAGCGATGTTTGATCAACAAATGAATTAAAAGTGTTTTGTGGGGGTTAGAGCCAATTAATAGAAGGTTAAAACAAAGGCAGGTTAAACTAACCTCCCTGAAGATAGCGCAAATAGTAAAAGGAATGCAATGATTCTCTTAGAAGTTTTTTATTTCTTTAGTCCTCATTTGGAACTACTTGGCCAATAGGGAATTGGCTGAGATTTGTGAACTTATCTCTGATTTGTCAGGGCATGCAAGTTCTAGGCATTAAAGGAGAGTCAGATTTGAATATATATTTTCTGGTTTTGAATTCAGAAAATATCCCAGAACCTCTTCTTTGTGTATGTGTAATCACCCTTTTCCTTTGTCATAAAAGATCAGACCTGGAGGTCAGAGCCTCTTAGGGGCCACTACAAAAGGGCGCAACCCCGACCTCACCTCCTGCCTCATTTGGGATCCCTGGCAGCTCTCTTACAAGCACCCTGAAAACAGAGGGGCCAAATATGGGAGAATAATGGCTGTTTCTGGTTCTTCAGATAGAATTATTGGGTTAAAGGTGGTATTAAAAATAAAGTACACACAATAAATTGTGCAGTTGCCTTTCATCAGGCAAACTTTAAGTTGAAGACAAGTAAATACTGGATAGTGAAAGCTGCGCAAGAACCTTGGTGTTTAGGAAATTTAATTCTCTTCTTAGAGGTTCAGTCTCCCCTTATAGAAGGCAGAGATAGTATTGATTCTGTTTAAACATGCGAAGGAATCTAAAAAGTTGTACAAAGGCATTAATGTGCTGCTAATAATTCCAACCTTCTAAACATTAATGACAAAAGTGCACCCATGTTAATACACATCTGAGTGTGGATATTGGCATGACTGGACACTAACAAAACACTGGACAAGGAAAGTAGCCGGCCTAGGGGGCATTCAGGGAAATGTTATTGAGTTGAAATTCTAATAAGCCCTTTAAGCTGCCTACCATATTGTCAGATATAGGTATACAGGGGGGCGTGTATGTGAGAGAGAGGGAGCGTATGTGTGTGTTTATTTATCAGGACTCACAGAGCCCTGACGGCTGTGTTGCCAGTTCCAGGCTCTGCAGCTCTTTGTACACTTGCCTCAGCACCACCCACTCTGTTGGGTTTGCTCCTACTCAGCCAGCATCCTTTTCCAAATCCCCGACCTTGGTGCTGAAAGATAGTTTAGTCAATCCTACAGGCACCTAAGCCCAAACTTTAAAATTTGCACATGAAAAGCCTTTTCTGTTATTACAGGGACAGAGATAGCAAATTGAGTCTCAGGTGTCATGGCTGCATAGTGAGAGGAACTGAGGCACCTGTTGGATCTTAGTTCTTTGATAAATGGTAGAGTAGATAGCTTTCAAAGTCTCCTTTCCCCAAGATAAGAGTAAATAGCAGGATGCTTCTCAGAGAAGTGAAATTTTACAGCCCCCTTGAGGTACTTAGAAAAGGGAACATATCCACTCTCAAGAACCCTGCTTATGGTGGGGTGGACGGCCTCTCTGGGGAGAAAAGCCCTTCCCACCCTCTGCCTCTCAGAAAGCTTTGTGTCACCCTTACACCCCCCGCCCCTTTTGTTCCTGTGGCCGCCTGGGTGCCAGTGCTCTGCCTTTGCTTCCATTTCCCCTTCTTGGGCTGGAGATCTAGACAGAAAGTGTGCCCCTGTTACCTTGGCCAGTCCTCCTTTTGTAGATGGATAAAAGCACAATGTCCAGGTAATGTAGGTGTGGATTTTTCACTCAGAGCCAGTTTCTAACCTGCTGTTCTAGGTTGTGATATGGACCTTGGTATATTGTTCTGATGCCCATGACAATGCCAATCACACAATTCATAAAGAATTGGAATAGTTAAGTGGTTAGGAATATGGGCTTTGTAGCTATACTGCCTGCGTTCGAATCCCACCTTTACCATAACTGGCTGTGTGAGCTTAGACAAGTTAATTAACTTCACTGTGTTTCAGTTTATTCTCATTAGTATTTGCCTTATAGAGTTGTTGTGGGAAATGAATAACTTAATTTACATAAAGAGTTTAGAATAGTACCTGGCTCATCGTAAGTGTTGACTGCCATTGTTATTGTTAAATGGGCACAGAGTAAGTATGGAAAGGATATGTAAGTGGTTATAAAGAGATGAAAGATGCTTTATCTTAGAGATTATTTATGCACTTCAAAGGATAAAAAGTATGTCAGGAAGGGAGAAGAAAAGCTGGACAAAATGTGAAAGAGAATGAAGATGGTTTGAAATCCTGAGTAGATAAAGGTTTAGGGAATTGTCATTAAAAACCTAGAATTAGAAGATAAAATCCAGAGTGGGTCAGTGACGTCTCAGATGAGAAAAGCGGGTGCTCTCTAAATGATCTGAGAGAGCCCCTGTTTGTCACTTTAAGGATATAAACAGTCTCAAGGTCATTGTAAAATGTGTAGTCTATTAAAGTTCTCAGCTTCCCTCCAGCCTAGGAGAGGTACAAAAGGCTCCCGCCTATTTTAGACTTTGCTGAATTTCATTTCTCCAGGCACTGCCTGGAGGGGCACATCTGAAGGTCAGTTCCCGAATGCATGTTGTACGTTCTTGCAGCACAGAATGTAGCGGTGATATAAAGAGGGGTCCTACAGTGACCTTTCCAGTGGGTGTGGTGCCTTGGAGTTTTGTCTTGGAGGCAGCAAATCCTGTTTGCCTCTTGGCTCTAGAATGCTAATGGGACCTGGATTTAGAATTGGCCTGGATTAATGCAGCTTTAATAGTACCTGATGGAGATTAGGATATCACCCATGGTTTAAGAAGTAGGTTCTGAAATCCTGCTGAGTAGGTGTCTAATGAGCACTTGATGAGTTCTCTCAAGGTGTATTCTTGCAATGGTAGGAAAATAATGAATAAGCCAGTGCCTCAAGCACTGCCATTAAATTGTGTTTTCTTTTGGGCTCCTTTTATTTTTTTCATCACCAATTGTGTGCATTGTGCACTAGGAAAATCTCCTTGTCTATATACTCATATATCATTCCTGATTTTGTTTATATTAACAGCACTCCTTTCATTGTTTTCTGATTTCAAGTGTCTGTGCTCTTATATATATATATATATACACACACATATACACACACACACATATATATAAATATTTGCACTTAGCTTTTCAGCATCTTACAACATAGTTTGTTATGTTTTGAATTTGTCCATATGTATACCTATTTGTTAATTTTTAAATCTTGGTCTCACAGATACCACTCATGTTTGACATGCATGGGCACCTGCAGAAGATGGCATAGAGCGCTCATTTATCACTGTCTAATATCAACTCAAGTGCTGCTGGCATCCATGGATGGCATTATTTTAGGAGCTGATGTACTGAATTATATTAACCTCTTGCTGTTGACTCATTTATGTATTTTCCTGATGTGTATTTGTGACTTCAGAATTTTCCCAACCCCTTCCCTCCCCCTCCTTTTTTTCCAAAGAAATCCTTCTGAAATAAGTGAGTTAAGGAATAAGAATTGTAGAAAGTCTTTCTTGTAGTGTACATATCAGAATCTTGAAACACGATAAAGGTAGCCCCATTTTCCTCCACTAAAAACTAATGGTGTAGACAAAGACAGAGGTGTATTTATTGGTTCCTTTCATATACAGTATTTACCTTAGAGCGTCCCTGATGGTGAAATGGCACACTTAGACTCTGAGTTGCTAGAGGACAGGTCTTGTAACCCATGGGCTAGCTAGAGCATTTGGGTAGTAAGTAAGCATTCACAGCATTGGCATTATCCCTTTACCTGCGTTAGACGTCAAAGAGTTAATTCCTGATCATTTAGATTGCAGGCCTCTGAAATTGAAATGGGTATAAACTAGATGTTCATCCCGATTTTCTTTCTTTCTTTTTTTTTTTTTTTTTTGAGGCAGAGTCTTACTTTGTTGCCCGGGCTAGAGTGCCGTGGCATCAGCCTAGCTCACAGCAACCTCCATCTCCTGGGCTCAAGCGATCCTGCCGCTTCAGCCTCCCTAGTAGCTGGGACTATAGGCACGCACCACCATGCTCAGCTAATTTTTTCTATATATTTTTAGTTGGCCAATTAATTTATTTCTATTTTTTAGTAGAGACGGGGTCTCACTCTTGCTGAGGCTGGTTTTGAACTCCTGACCTCAAGCGATCCGCCCACCTCGGCCTCCCAGAGTGCTAGGATTACAGGCGTGAGCCACCGCTCCCGGCCTAAATTCACATTTTTATACTTCAGATTTAATATGATCAAATTACAATAATGAAAGATATAAGTTAACCAGATTATTAGCCACCATCAATTCTCAATAGGTCGGCAGTTGTCATATACCTGGATCTCTGCCACTACCTTGTTGCCACAATCAACAGTTAAATACAGATAAACTCAAACCATGTAGGGGGAACAAAGCCCGAAGATTGGACTTTGTGTGCTAATCAGACTTCCTAGAGATGACTGTCCTTAGTTGAAATGGTGCCCAAAAAGGAACTCATCAGTCATCTGAGCATTGTCAGGGACTTCCTGTGACAAACACGGGTGTGGACCTACAGGAGAAATTAGATAATCCTCCCAAGGCATTGCTCCCGGAGCCAACAGAATGCTCAGAAGGTGGGACAGCTGCCTCAGGCTTGCTATGGAAAGCCCCTCCCATAAACCTAAACTGAGAGTGCCCCAGGCCAGCCCTCACCCCTGGGACTGGGCTGGAGTCATCTCCACACATGGGTGTGCAGACTCAGGTGGACCTGATGCATGTTCAACTCCACGTCACTGCTGCCATTGCAGGGTGGCTCCCAAAGCCAGGTAGCTCTCCTGCTAAAACACCAACGGGAAACCCTCCTTTAACCAGAATTTGTGGGGAGTGAGTTGTTCTGATTCATTGTTTCCAAGCGTGTTGTCTGTGGATCATCAGCAGATATGTTTAACAGAAAGAAGATTCCACAGTTAAATAAGCTTGGGAAATGTTGCTTTATATATATTCTTATTCCTACTCCCCAAAATGCATGATGCAATTTACCATATAAAGTGCTGCAGGGAAGAAACCTGCTTTACTCTAAGCCAAGGTTTCCCAAACCTAATTGACAAATACATCTTTTTTCTACCTAAAGGACTCTTCCCCATACTATCTTAATCGTAAGGATCACCTAGGACTACTACACTAAATCAGGATTCCCCGACCCCTTCATCAAAATCTTCAAGGGAGGGGCCGTGTAGTTTAACAAACACACCAGATGACTTACAATCAGACCAGTTTAGAAAATACGGACAAACCAACATTTGGCCAGATATACTATTTTCATTTGAAAATGTTCCTAAATGTCTCCAGTTCAATTTCCTACTTTACTAAGTTTCATACACTGAGTATTGCGCTTCAAGGTCATCATTCAAAGCATTATTATCCATTTACAGTTGCCCCTCAGTATTGGGGGGGGGCAGGTTTTGGTTCCAGGACCCCGACATATACCAAAATCTGTGCCTACTCAAGTCCCACAGTGAGTGCTGCAGAACCCGCAGACATGGGAGACGGTGGCCCTCCATATACGTGGGTCTCACATCCAGTGAACAGTTTTCCATCCGCATTTGGTTGAAAAAAATCAGAGTATGTTGAATCTCTACTGGCCTTGAGGATATCACAGAAGCAGTTTTTATAGCCTTTAGATTTAATTTTCACTAAGTTAATCATAATCTTTATAACAACAACAATAACGACTGACATCTTAAATATGTACTGTCTCCCATAGTTTTCACAGCCACCTTAGGAGGAAACTACTATGATTTTTCCCCTTCTGAGGAAATGAAGAAGGCGGCTAAGCAAGTTTAAGTGACTTGAGTTTCCCAAGCTTGGCACTATTGACAATTGGGGCTAAGAAGTCTTTGTTGTGGGGATGGAGGGGTCTGTCCCGTGCACTGTGGGATGGCAACACCCACCAGATGCCAACAGCAGCCCCCTCCATGTGTGACAACTAAAAATGTTTCCAGACCTTGCCAGAAGTCCCCTGGGAACACAGCCAATTGGGAAGCCCTGCCCTAAGTGACACTAGAGGGAAGAGGAGAGGAGCCAGGGCTCAGGCTGAGGCCCTACTACTGCAAAGGCTTCCCCAGCCAGCCTCCCTCGAGCAACACTAAGCCCCCTTTGCCAGCAGCGGGGCCTGCAGGGCACTCACGGCTCTGCCTCTCAGTCTGCCAGCACTGCACAAGGGCTAGGAGCAGCTGTCACATGGCAAAGCGAGATACAGTTGTATCAGGTCCCAGCACCTTCTGGCACAGAGCATCCAACCCTAGATATAAGTAATGCCTGTGTGTAACTTTCTTCCTATCTTGCTAAAGGCTCTAGTTGCACGTATTAAAGATTATCAATCTGTTCACTTAAAAATGAATCATAGAAAAAGCGTTCCACCTACAACGGCATACCTAGCATATTCGATGCCCGGGAAGGATAATTTGTTAACATACCCTCCACATATGAAAAAAATTATTTTCAGTAATGGTTACGTAAGAAGAAGCAACTATTACTTTCTTGATTTGTTCTTTAATTTTAAAACAATCAATTAACAATTTTAAAATAAATTTCAATTTTACAGATATTATTCAAATTTAGTAAAACATTTCATGCGTGAACTCAAATTTGCAGGTACCATACAAAAATACTATACCTCAAGGTTTGTGCTCTGTCTCACTGTTTTAATTTTTAAGCACTGACAAAATTCCAAGTGATCATATAGGATGATAGAATTATAATCATCAATAACACTATCATTGTTTATTTCAAATCTACCATTTAAATGCAGAAATATGCAATACTACAGGGGTTAAATACATGAAGACTGTCCTAAGCAAGCTTGAACAACTCTTCCAAACTCTTAAAACCTACTCTTGAAATGAATGCATGTAGCCGAGTCCCCACGTGTTGGTAGCTAACTGTATAATTAGGAGACTCTGATTTAACTTCCATGTAGCATACAGTATCTATTAAAGGATAAGTCACAAAAAAGTGTTCATTTTAAGCTTACATATATATTATTAAAACTCAAGATTCTGTAGCAATTATTTAGGACACATCAACAAAAGATTTTTGGGGGGACGGATACTTTAGCAATGACGTTGTTTAGAACTGCAGGCACAATTCTAGACTTTTAGACTTTGCAGGCAGACTTTTGAATGGTTTTATTACTGTTATTAAATTCTCTACAGACAATGTACCCTTATCAACTGCACTGGAGCAGACTATTCTAGCATCCAACCCTTGGGAGGCCACAGTCTGCCTATCAGAGTTAAAATGGTACTCACAGACGCCTCAAGCCCAGAAAGTTGGGTGTAAAAGAATAACGGAAAGAGAAAAGCCACAAGAAAATCATCAGAAAAGAAACAACGAAGTAGTCAGATCTCCTGGGCCCACCTGTAGTCTGACATAAGCTTACCGTGTATGTTAGGCAAGTGAAAGAGCTCAGGGAATTTCACCCAAAGTATGACTCCTTGGTATAAAGAGTATTTGGAATTAAAGGCCCTTAGAGAACTTGGCCTTGGAAGGGGCTTTCCCTCTATCTGCATAAAACCAGACAGACCCATCAATTGCCTTTCCTAAAACAACAAAATATTGTTATCCCAATATTTTACAGGAAAGAAGATCAAGAATGTAACCAGACCAGGCCCAATGCACCTTAAAGATAATACCTGTCTCTCAGGTTAATTTAATTTCCAAAGAGAATGATTTACAAGTCAATCTGTTCCCTTGGGGCCAATCCATTCATTCTCCCAAGTATCTATTCATCTTCCATAGTAACCATTTATTGTCCCTAAACAGAATTACCAATATTCCTCACTTCCCTGTCCCCTCTAAAATGAGGGTATATAAACTTCTGGACCCCACAGGGATACTGGGTAATCACTCTGTGATTCTCCCTTGAGCACTGTAAATAAATTTATAATCTCTTTCTCTTATTAATCTGCCTTATTGTGAGTTGATCTTTCAGTGAACCTTCCTGGGGTGAAGGGGATGTTTCCCTTCTCCCCACACAAACTTCAAAACTTCTCCAGGGAGAACAGTGGAGAGGACAAGGACACAGGCTAAGTTTCTCAATCTCTCTGGGTCTGTCAGCTTTCTCATCTTCAAGATGGAGATATATATGTATTCATCCCACAGGGCTGTTTGTGAGGTAATAAAAGTAAAGCATGGTTAAGGGCTCTCCACTTAACAGGTACTTGTAAATGGACAGTATCTTGAAATTATTAAATCTAGATGACAGATATACACAGATTCATCACACTATTCTCTTTAATTTTTTGTATTTTTGAAACTTTTTGAAATAAATGTTTAAACTTAGTTATTATCAGGTTCCTTAAATACAAAATACATGAGAAATAACCATCAATAAGGTCTCTTTGGGCACTAAAACCCTCTTATATATCCCAGGCTGGAAAGGGGCCTCAATTCCCTGGTGTAAATCAGGGGTGGGAGAGAAAGGGAAGGACATTCCAGAAATAAGCTCTGACCACCAGCCACCTCCTCAAGAGTGATCACTGCATAATTGATGCCTTGCACATAAATGTTCTGACTGGATGCCAGACTGACTCCACGCACTCATCACACGATACAAACCAAAATGGGACCAGCGCTTTCATATCCAAACCCCCAGCGATCCCAGACTGGTGCCTGGCCAGGATCCTTAATGTTAAAAACATATAACTACACGGTAGTCTGTTAGAGCTCACATCCTACTTGCTTCCAAAAAACATCTTCCAAGTGTAATGTAACAGTTTCCAAGTCTAAACATTCTGATCACAAAGCAGTCCTCTCATACAAACCATGACTTGTTCACGCTTTTTCACTGGGCCAGGGAACCTGCTTCCCATGACGGCCTCAGATCATAAGTACTAAAATTCCTTGAGGGGATGGCTATGGCTCTTCCTGTTTGGTGAAATGGGATTTCAAATCCCCTAACAGAAAGCTCATCACCTGTTGACCAGGTTAACTTTCCTCCTGAGAGGTCTCAGAGTAAGAGGGAGCTGGGGAATGGGGCAGCAACAAGCAGGAGACAATTCTCAGTAAAAGCAAGCAACACTCCTGGTGTCCTGGCCTCTCTGCGCCACGTTCTCTTCTTTTCCCACACACTTCACTTTGTTCACATTAGTCTAACATTATTCTAAATCCGCTAAAATGCATCGCTTTATTGTAGAGGAGGAAACGTGGAGTTTCAGGACACGCAGACTTGAGATCATGCAGAGTTACAATCGTAGCTCAGTCAACAAGTCCTGCCAGTAGCTCACTTAATCACTCCCCTTGCTGGTTCTCTTCTAAGTCAAACTTTGAATCAACTGCTACTTGCTAGGTCCCTGGAGAAAAGAAGTCTTTTCCTGGAATACAGAGTCTGGCTCCATTTTTGATGATTGACTGCTGACCGCTTCCAGGTGCCACCACTCCCCACTTTCCCCTTCGCTCCCATCTGGGCAAGCTGATAAGAAAGTCCCCTACCCTCCTCAGCCTCGCCCTGTGGCACTTGCAGGATGTTCAAATCACTGAGGTCCACGCCTGCAGGCGAGGAAACCCTCGGCCAGCCCCACCCCTACTCACAGTAAAAGCCAAGCAGTCTATTTTCCCTGCTCTCTCAAGACAGTTTTAGACCTAAGAGGCTGTTCTGCTCTCCCCCAGGAAGCTTCACTACTTGAGTAATAAGCCTTTTCATACTCTCTAGGTGCAACGAGCTGTCTCTTGAGTCTTTCACATACGAACCAAACCTTAGGCAGGGTCTGTCCTGCCTCTGTAGAATGGCCACAGCATTTCCCCAGATAAGACCCTACATATTACTTTTGATCTGCCACTCCATCTCCCCAAAGGTGTCTCCCTGGACTCGGGCCATGAGAAACCATCTTGGCTTCTCACCAATAAAGCAAGCCTAGCACGGTTACAAACAAACCAGCACACAGCAGGAAGCAGGAGGCTGAGGATTGCCCATTCCACGACATTTAGACAACTGCACTGGCATTTCTGAGTCTCATTTTCCACGCCTATAAAAAAGTCTAACAGTGCACCCCCTGTGTCTAACTAGGAAGATCATGGTGAGCATCAAACGGGGCAGGATACGGAACAGCACTCTGTAAACTATAATGAACTGCACATGTCATAACTCCCTGGGGCAGGAGCCACCTCCCCAGCCCAACACACAGCTCTGCTCTCCGTTCTCCTCCTGGCTCCCTTCTGTCAGCCCTGGAGCTCCTAGTTCACTAAACAAAACAAACAAAAAAGCCCTTGGAAATTTTCTTAATACACATACACTCCACCCTAGCCTAAGAAGCAACCACAGAGGACTCTGGTAACCCCCTCTAGGGAGTTACCAACATTATTTATGGTTACCCACATTATTTATTAGTTAAGGCCAGGCAAAATTCTGCCAAAAATCCTTTCATCTTCTTTTACATTGTCCAACATTCAAGATCACACCCACTCTAGCCAACCAAAAAGAAACTGAGGGTCTTGTCACTTATAAGGGACTCTGGAAAACTCCTATCTGCCACCATGACCTTGAAGGCTTCTCAATAATTAAGACTTTTCCAGTAAGATCGGTGATATTACGGAATGTGATTTTTGATAGATAATGTATCAGTATTTGGAAGATCTATAATACATAACTTAAAAGAACCAATACTTTTCCAAATGACAAAGCATGATGTTACAAAACCTTGCATTCAAAATACAAACTAATCAATAAATTTTAACAGAACAAAGAAAAATGGTTTCAGATTCCACGTTGCAACTAACCGTTAATAAACTAATGCTTGTCAAGTTTTGATGTAATCTCAAAGAAAATCCATATTATCTGAAAAGGCTATGAAACAATACTCCTTCCTTTTCTAACCACCCTTGCGTAAGGCTACATTTTCTTCATATACTTTAAGAAAGCAATATATCACAAAAGATCAACAAAGAAGCACATGAGATTCTAGCTGCCTTCTATTAACCAGATATTAAAAGCATAATAAAAAAAATGCTACTCTTCTCACTAAATTTTTTGTTTTGGAGAATTTAGCTATTTTTTGTTTAAAAAATATTACATTAACATATAATGGTTATAATGTTATTTTTAAATTACAAGTTTTAATTTCCATTATAATAAACATCTACAGGCATAAAAATTCTTTGGGGTACTCCATAATTGTTTTTATTGAGATGTAATTCACATACCAAAACATTCACCACTTAAAAACGTACAGTAATAGTTCGCGTAATGATGTGGATACGGTGTTGTTAAACGATTTCATGGTTGTGTGAACATCACAGAGTTCACTTATACAAACCTAGACGGTATACACCTAAGTGATATGGTCCAGCCTATTGCTCCCAGGCTACAAATCTGACAGCATGTTCCTGTACTGAATACTGTACACAACCTCCCCTATCCCCTGGCAACCTACTTTCTGTCCCTATAGACTTCCTGTTCTGGACACTTCATATAAATGGAATCATACTATTTGTGGTCTTTTGTGGCTAACTTCTTTCACTTAGCATGTTTTGAAGATTCATCCATACTGTATCAGGTATCAGTGCCTCCCCCTCTTTTTAATGACTAGACAATATAGCTTGACTATATCCCTTACCCAAAATGCTTAGGACCAGAAATGTTTTGGATTTGGGGTATTTTCAGATTTGGGAATATATGCATTATACTTACTGGGTGAGCATCCCTAACTCAAAAAATCCAAAATCTGAAATGCAAATGCTCAAATGAGCATTTCCACTGAGCATCATGTCAGCGCTGAAAAAGTTTTGGATTTTAGGGCATTTCAGGTTTGGGATTTTCAGATTAGGATGCTTAACCTGTATTCCATCCTACAGATATACTACGTTTTGTTTATCCATTCATCCATGGACATTTTTCTCCCCGCCTATGGGCTATCATGAATAATACTGCTCTGAACATTTGTATGCACGCTTTTGTATGAGCATATGCTTTCAATCCTCTTCAGCACATACCTACCAGTGGAAGTGCTGGGTCATGTGGTAACTCCATGTCTGACTTTTTGAGGAACTGCCAAACTGTCTTCCTCAGCAGGTGTCCCATTTTACATCCCCACGAGCCAGGCATGAGGGTTTCAATAATTTCCAACACTATAAAATGTTAAAAATGTTTTGGAGCCCTGAGACCAAAAAATCTGAGAGCTGCTGTACCAGACTGAGGGGCTGATGAGAGAAAAGACAGGATGTACCGCAGGAGCTCGGGCTCAGAGAGAGGTTCAAAAGCCACCCCTCAGAGCTTCTGCGACAGGGTGCAGAGGCAGTGGCTGTACTGTGCCCAGCCCGTCACACATGTGTGCAGTTCTCCTTTGGTGTCTTCTCTGCCGCTGAAGCCTGAGACTCCATGCCATGACTGCCTCACCACTCCATTCTCTCACCTTCCCTTACTTCCTCCTTCGTGTCGCCTCTGCTGTGCTTCTCAGCTCTCCGTTGACGACCCCATGCCCCAGACACCCCCGGCAGACAGAGCACTTCACTTTCTGCCCCTGCCAGCCCCTCTCCTCACCCTGCCACGATGCCCATCCCCTTCCTGATGCCCAGAATCTGTTTCACCCATAAACAATTTTTCTCAACTACCTGCAGGTTTTGGTGCTGCTCCAGCATCCCAAGGGTAGACTCTATATGTGAGGTTTGTAGTATTTATCACATTTGTTCATTATCCTGCGAAATCCAAATAAGGTTACGCCACAGCGACACCACCAAACACAGAGCCCTCGGGAGCACAACGCAGAATTAAGAATGTGCTTTTACAGTAATGCAACCAAAAAAAGCAAGTTTTCTTTATACACATTGTAACTGAAATAAAAATATAAAGTATAAATAAACTGTATGGCTTGTGTCATAGGCAGCCCAGTGAGTCCCAAAGACATCCACGTCCTAATCCCCATGACCTGTGACTATGTTACCAAACATGGCAGCTGGGAATGAAGCTTGCAGATGGAATTAAAGTTGTTAATCAGCTGACTGTAAAACAGAAAGATGATCCCGAATTTTCCAGGTGGGCCCAATGTGATCACAGGGGTCCTTAAAAGTGGAAGAGGGACGCAGAAGAGGAGGTCAGAGTGACAAGAAGTGAGAAGATCTCAACCCACCCCTGGCTGTAAAGACAGAGGGAGGCGCTGGGAGCCAAGGAGCATGGGCAGCCTCCAGACGCAGGAAAAAGCAGAGAAACATGCTCTCCCGGAGCCTGCAGCCGGGAACACAGCCCACTGACAGCTGGATCTCTGTCCCAGTCCCTCGTCAGGCCTCCCACCTACCGTACTGTAAAATAATAAAGGCGTGCTGTTTCAAGCCATGAACCTTGTGGTACTACTCGGTTATGGCATCAATAGAAAACCAATAGTTTAAATCCTTCCCTTTAAAATAAAAAAATACACTTTTAAAAATCCTGCTCTCGGCTGGGTGCGGTGGCTCATGTCTGTAATCCTAGCACTCTGGGAGGCCGAGGTGGGCGGATCACTCTAGGTCAGGAGTTCGAGACCAGCCTGAGTAAGAGCCAGACCCCATCTCTACTAAAAATAGAAAGAAATTAATTGGCCAACTAAAAATACATATAGAAAAAATTAGCCGGGCATGGTGGCACATGCCTGTAGTCTCAGCTACTCGGGAGGCTGAGGCAGAAGGATCGCTTGAGTCCAGGAGTTTGAGGTTGCTGTGAGCTAGGCTGACGCCACGGCACTCTAGCCCGGGCAACAGAGTGAGACTCTGTCTCAAAAAAAAAAAATCCTGCTCTCCCCACCCCCACCCCCACCCCAATTCGTAAGACAGAGAGAGGCACTGACCTAGCCATGCTCTCTGCCCCTTGCGCTTTTCAACGTCCTTTCTGACAGTCTGAACCCTGATTCTTAAAAACCTTTTCCCATCCCCGGACCAGCATCAGAGCACCTGCTTCGTACCATTTCACAGCAAGTGTTGGCAATTTGCTTTTGTCCCCTCATCATCCTTGTTTTAACAACCCAAAAACTCTTTAAAGGATGGAAGACTTCACTTTTCCCCCTTTTTTTGGCACTATCTTTGGCATATTTACCTATTTTTCAGAGACACATATATTAGGACCTCTAGTGCTCCACGAATATAAATTGATCCAGAATGAACACCTGGCAAAGCAAGAAACAGTCTGCAAAGATCACAGTGGCATCAACATCCAAGAGAATACTTTCAACTGGCTCAATCAGGAAACAGCACCCACTTGCAATTGCAAAACATCACAACACAATCTCTTGGTTGAAAGTATCATTTGTCACTCTTCTCTACAACATAGGACATATTTTACAGCACTAAAAATTAATATGCACTCATTTTTATCACAAAGATGGATGAGAGACAAAACCCCTGTGCCTGGCTGTGAAGATCAACAGGACATTCTGTTAGAACATTTCCATTGGTTTGTCACGTTCTCCTAGAGAAAGGTTCTTTTCCTGTTTTCTGTTAGGAGACATCTGTGTTCTTGTTGAGAAACTGGAAGGATCAGCTACCCCGGAACAATGTCAAATGCATTAAAAATTAATAAGAGAAAAATCAACTCCACGGTTACATTGCATCTCTGGTTTCATAGAATATGTACACTTTACACAACTCCCCTGCTAGAACTTCCAAGTCTCACCATTCGCTCTGAAATGGACAGGGCCAAAAAATAAATCATTCAATATGCCCAGACTTCTGTGGGCAAAACACAAAACAGAGGGACTTTAATTGGGGAAACTAATTTTTTAGAGATGGGATCTTGCTATGTTGCCCAGGCTGGTCTTGAATTCCTAGCCTCAAACTATCCTCCCACTTCAGCCTCCCAAAGGGCTAAGATTATAGGCATGGGCCATCGCTCCTAGCCAACAGAAATTAATTTTATGAGCTATGCCTCTTGCTATAAATGTTATAACATCTAATTATATGCTAGTTCCAACTAGTTGCCAATTTTAAAATACTGTACAAAATGACACTATCAATCTTGTGTACAGTACTTTCTTGGAATAAATACTTCATTCTATGCAATCACAATGAAAATAAAAGTTCTCTGCATAGGGCACTTCAGAAAACAAGTTAATACAATTGACCCTAGAACAACTCAAGGGTTAGGGGTTCCAACCCCTTGTGCAGTTAAAAATCCATGTATAACTTTTGACTCCCCAAAAACTTAACTAGCAATTGTAAGGTAACAATACAATAACATACAATAACATAAACAACCTTACAATAACATAAACAGTCAACACAGTTTTATGTTATATGCATTATATACTGTATTCTTATATTAAAGTAAGCTAGAGAAAATAAAATATTAGGAAGAAAATATATTAACTACTCATTAAGTGGAAGTGGATCATCATAAAGGTTTTTATCCTCATCGTCTTCACTTCACTTCACTTCACTGACACTTTATGTAAGTTTTCTTTTTTATTACATTTAAAATTATTCCCAGATTTTCAAATCCTTTCAGTTTACAACCTAGCAGAGGAAATAAGAGCATGAATAAAAATAATCGCAGTTTTAAGCAATGTGTTCAATTCTCCAAGAGATGAGAGTTAACTAATACACAATCGGATACAAAGGAGGAAGGCGGAGCAGGAAGGGCAATTCCCAGTTAAAGTAGGAGCCACAGTGAGCAAAGGCACGTGGGCAAACAGGCCAGGGAACGTTCAGAGGATGACAAATGGAACAGAGAGTCTGAGAAGGCAGGCAGTGGGAAAAATGGCCTAAGAGGTGGCTGGAACCACGCTACTGACCTTTGAATGCCATGGAAGGCTTTGGGCTGACACCGGAGACTCACAGTGCATCGTCTAAGGTTTGTGAGCATACGAATAGGGTAACACAAGACGGACCTTTTGAAAGATTAATCTTTGTAAAGAAATCAATTCGAGCTACCCCAGTGCACACTGCTAATGTGTGAAATTCCTCTCCTAGCTGACAGAAAACAACAAAGCCACCCGAATTCAGCTCCCTCCTGCCTTCTCTCCTCTCCTTCCTCACCAGTGGGGTTAAGGGAACCCCTGGAGGACCCGGTCCTTTCCCTCCTCTTCCAGACTGACTTCTTTAATCCTTGTGAATCTTTCCCTCCATACTGGCTCCATCCTCTGAGCCTTCAAAGCACATATGCACCTGCTATTTGGGGCAGAAATAAATATAAAATACTGTACCTACCTTTTCACATTCAGATCTTTTTGTTACCTTCAATGTCAGCAGTTCAACTTCTACCCCACAGAAATCTTTCAGAAACACACCAAACTGCCATCAATAATGAACTCATCAAATGCAACGAAATGTACTCATTCATCATGAACTTGTCTAAACCCTCAAGATTGTTGATCATCCTCTGCATCTTGAAGTTCTTTCCTCCCCTGACTTCTGTGGCTGCCTCCGGCACAGACTTGGTTTGGAAAGGTCAGGATGAGGCGTTTAGAAAGGCAGGTGGAGGTGAGATCACAGAGGGCCTCACTCGGCAGGGAGGGTCAGCCAAGGTCACTGAGAAGGAAGTGATTGTTCACAGGAGAGTGACTGCTCCCAGCAGAAGATCGGCTTGGCAGGATTGTGAAAGGTGAGACTAAAAGCAAAGACGCTAAGGCAACAACGACCACTGAGTCCAGGCCTAGGAAATAAAGGCAGGAAGTAGTGTGGCAACAATAGAAATAGAAAGCAAAGGGAGGATTTGTGAGAGTCCTAGTTTAAAGAACAAAGAAGCATCATCTGCTATAATGTTCAGGTCACCTCTCATCAGTCCATCAGTCATTGCACAGATTGCACGTTCCTCCAGTGTCCAGCACCGGGCTGGGCAGTGGGATTGCCAACGTGACGCATATACAGTCCCTGCTTTGAAGGGACACACAGATTAAGTGGGGAAGGCATGGAAAGAAATCAGCCTTTAAAAAAAAAATCTCTTAGAACAGCAAGTACAACAATCAGCCTAATAGGCAATCAACATGGAACATGGCTTAAGAGTTCTATCCAAGATCAGAGAGTTGGCCAAAAGAAGAAAAGCAGTAATAGGAGAAATACGTGGCCCTTCACATTAGCCAGCCAAGTCTCTGAAATAATCACACAGCAATAAAACAGCCAGAGAAGATTCCTAATCATTACCATCATAGGTCTATAATTAGCTAAACTGATAACATTGTTCAATTTAGGCTTCACACCTAGCCTGTTTCCAGGCACAGAGCATGTACACATAAACATCAAAAGGATGGGGTGAGGGACACGTGGATAGATTTAACAGAATTTTCTTACCTTACTGAACATATCCCCTCACAAGCGAACCCTGGGGTGGTTGTGAAGTCTGTATGAACTAAGGCAGTCAGTGATTCTCAAAGGTTAGGGCTTACTAAAAATGCATGTTCTTCATTAGTATCCTGCAAATTCCAAAAGCCACCCAGGTAACTCTGATATAGGTTAAGTGTACAGATCACACTCTTAAAGGTTTTTAAAAGTGGTCTGCAAAGTTTAGAGTTACAAAAGTTGCATTCAAATGTCCTTTACTGGGATACTTGGTCACCTCTAGTCTTATAAAAAATACTGATTATAAATCAATATTTATAAGGTCCAATTCCCACATATAAATAGATACTATGCAGAATGAGAAACATCAAGCAGCATATTAGTAGGCTTAATGTCAGAAACACATTTTAATCGCAAATCTTCACGTATCTTTAGCTCACTTACATTGTTGGTTCAGCACACTAATGAAAGTCTCAGGCAAGATAAATAAGCCCCAATGGAGCAGTTTTCTCAGAAAGGGTATATTAAGCTGAGAACTTATTCTCTTAATTTATATTTTCATGATTCTTTCCCATAAAAAGTTGATTGGAATTTCTTCTGTGTCTTTTGAAAGCAAGAATCCAAGTTTTCAGGGATTAGAAACAGTCCTGTTTAAGTCTTGCCAGAGACCACAATTTCCCTAAGCCATGTAGAGCCTTTTATCCTTGGCTTTGCAAATGTGATAACAACACATCTATCCCTGGAACCAAATAATGTTCACGTCCTTAACAGTTTGGCAGACACCTCTGGCGGGAGGAAATGCAGTCCAAGGTCACAGGCAGGACCTCGAGGCTTGTTGTCCTGCTTCGTCCCTCCGTCTGACACGGTCACCAGCACCTCACATACTCTCAGCTAATCCTGTCTACAATACACTGCAAGACCATTTCAGCCTGTATATTTTTCAGTCCAAGCTGCTTTTTGTATGTTTGGCCTGGACTTCCAAGATCAATCTAGGCAGGTTTCCATGATGTCAGTTCAGCAGGAGGGTCCTCAAGGTAACAGGCAGGTTACTACTGCTCATTCCCGTACACCAGAAAAGTGGAAAACCTGAGCAATTTCTGAAGATCAATAATGATAGGATCTCAGAATTGAGCAGCAGAAGTCCAGAGACCTGCTGACTCAGCCCAGCCCACCATCCCCACACCCGCCTAGCGTCAGGACCGCAGGTAAAGCGGAGCCCTGGCTAAGGACAGCTAAGGAGGGCGACTTCTGAGGCCCCTCTGAGGATCTAAACTCTATGATTTTATGACTCTTTTCATCCAAAAGTTTCTACTTCATTCCCAAATTGGAAGGACACGCCTGTGCACACCACCAGGCCTGCAGCGGCCTGCCCTGACCTTCGGGAGTCACCCTGGTGCCACCACCCTGTGAGTTTACATCACAGCGTCTCTGGTGCACTCTGAAAACACCACGAAATGTGGATGCAGAGTCTCCACCAAAAACCTGAGAGTGGTTTCACTAGCAGACATGTGCCTATGATGTCTGAACAGGGCCACCATCTGTCACGTCTGTGAAAATGACAAGAACATATAAACCAACTTGGTAGCAGATAAAGAGTGGCCAAAAAGTTTAAGACAATTTTATGGAAGAAAAACACAATAAAGATAAGCCTATCAGTTCAACTGGAAATGCTTTTCTTTTTTTGCAAATTCAGAAAACATTATGATTATTCCATTTTAATCGCAGATCAATCTCTGCAGATGAAACGCACTGGGATACAGCTTATAAATTAACGCTAGAGAAAAGGATGGAAGCTGAGGCCCAGCAAACGTACAAGACTCACCCAAGGTCAAGACCGAGTACGCATTACACGAGGTCTGCAGATTTCTGGGCAGGTGTTCTCCACTACAGAGCTGATTTCACGAGCAAGCAGTTCTCACCCTTATTGCAATGACCTCCAGGCACTAAGATCCAATCATTTCCAGACTCTGACCTTTCTTACTTTCAAGAGTTTCGTTAGCATGTGCACCTAAATCATTCTGAGAATCTTAGCTCATTTCTAACAGCCTTCTACCTAAGTATCAGCCAAGCGCTTTAAGCCAGCATCTACACACCAAAGTTTCTAAAAGCATGTGGGATGTGACTATTTTTTGTACTTTGTTACTCAGGAGAATGGGCAAAATTAGAGGTCCCATGACAGTTTGCTTTGGTAAATGAAATCTTTCACTTCTTTTTTCAGGTTGAGGAAAATCACCTTCAAACTGCAGACCTGCAGAGATCTCCAGGAAGAGAGACACTGACACAGGCATGCCCTGACGACCCTGCCTGGCTCCCAGGGACGCTGCTCTAGAGGGGAGTGGGAAGATGTGCTCTCACGACATGACGTCTACAGCAAAGGCGACCTCTGGGAAGCCAGCCTCTTCCGGAAATGCATTCCAGAGAGGTGGAAACTGTCCCACACCTTGAAATGTTTGTTTATTCTATGAAATCCATGCAATCTGGGCCCATGTTACCTCAGAAGAAATGACCATTACCTAGAAATATTATTAATAACTATAACATTAATTGAGCACTTATTTTGTACCAAGTACTTTACCTTATGATTTCAATCTATTCCCAAAACAATTCTATGCGGTAGATATTTCTCTTGTCCCATCTTACAGAGAAGGAGGTTAAGCATAGAGGCCCAGGTGCTCCTGGCTGGCGCAGAGGCCCAGGTGCTCCTGGCTGACGCATGGTGGAAGAGAGGTTCTAACCTATGGCCCGACTGAAGAGACCTAGCCTGGAGGGCCCTGGGCTTGCTGTCCCAGGAACTGGTTTCTCTATTAAACCGCACAACAGGCAGCACGATACAGACCCGCAGGCAGAGAGAATGCTGGTGGGAACTCCCGAAGACCTGCCAAATGAGCAAACTCCACCCCTGCAGGCCCCTTTCAGACCACCCACCCCCCAGCCCATGTCTACTCAAGAAAGCAAAGTATGAAATACAACACATGCAGGGCCACTTTACTTTTGCCCTGAAAAGAGCACAAAGAGCAAACAAAAGATTTATGAATGTGCAAATGCTACCTTAAAGATGCCTCTGTGTCCACACACAACCTCTAAAGTGTTTCTCGCTCCGATTAACAGCCTGTCACAAGCTCTAATTTAGAGGATAAACGGGCACAATGGGGGTGGAGGGTTGTGTCGGCAGGGGGCACTTTGGGAGTGTGCATTAAACAAACAACCACCACAAAACCCCAAACATATACCTACCCTTTGACTTGGCAATTCTATTCCCAGAAATTTCCTAAGCAACAAAGCAAAGATGTAGCCCCAAAATGTATGTGCATGATCAGTCTTCTTGAAATTTTATGTAATATAAAAACTCCAAAAAAGGATAAACAGGAGCTTAGATAAGTAACTGATTATACATCCACAAAATAGAATACTACACAGTCATTAAAAATGATGAGCTAGGAGAAGTGTTCACTGACATGGGAAAGTGTGTGTGGAAAAAAAGAGCGATGAGGGTCTCACTCTTGCTCAGGCTGGTCTCAGACTCCTGACCTCAAATGACCCTCGTGCCTCAGCCTCTCTGAGTACTAGGATTACAGGTGTGAGCCACCTTGCCCGGCCCCATTTTCTTCTTTCACGCTCAAATTGGCATTCCAGGTAGACCATTCAAGAAACTAGCAATGGGTCGGGCGCGGTGGCTCACGCCTGTAATCCTAGCACTTTGGTAGGCCAAGGCGGGTGGGTGGATCGTTTGAGCTCAGGAGTTTAAGACCAGCCTGAGCAAGAGCGAGACCCCGTCTCTACCAAAAATAGAAATAAGTTATTTGGACAGCTAAAAATATAGAAAAAATTAGCTGGGCATGGTGGTGCATGCCTGTAGTCCCAGCTGCTTGGGAGGCTGAGGCAGGAGGATTGCTTGAGCCCAGGAGTTTGAGGTTGCGTGAGCTAGGCTGACGCCACAGCACTCTAGCCCGGGCAACAAAGTGAGACTCTGCCTCAAAAAAAAAAAAAAAAGAAACTAGCAATGGAAGCCCTAGATCTGTGCTGTCTTTCACGCTCAAATTGGCATTCCAGGTAAACCATTCAAGAAATTAGCAATGGAAGCCCTAGATCTGTGCTGTCTGACATGGTGGCACCTGTAGTCCCAGCTACTCAGGAGGCTGAGGCAGGAGGATCACTTGAGCCCAGGAGTTGATGAGCTAGGCTGACGCCATAGCACTCTACCCAGGGCCACAGAGTGAGACCCTGTCTCAAAATAAATAAATTAATTTAATTAAATAAAAATTAAGAGTCAGTTCCTCAGTCATACTAGGTACATTTCAAGTGCTCAACAGCCACATGTGGCCAGTGACACCATGCTGGACAGAACAGATGTGGAACATTTCCAGCATCACAGCAGGCTCTGTTAGACAGTGCTGCTCTGGAACAAAAGGAAAACGTAGGTTCAAAGAGGATAAAATAGGGTGTTAACTAATAAAGAATGGTGTGCAGCCCAAGTGTCCAGTTAGTGTCCAAACGAGCTACAGCATGGGCCTAGGGAGAGCAACTGCTATCATAAAAATCCTTGGCCTCATTCATCTCCTGTTAATACAGGTAGCACTAATAATTTATAATAAACATAAATGAAGTACGCATCTACATGCTATCCTTGAAAGCTGAAATCCCCAAACCTTACACTTAGTCCAATGGCACTGCCACTGCACAAAGAAGATCTGTGCTAGTCTTTGTAAATGAATTCAGAGCCAGTTCATTTCTAAACAAACACACACACAAACCCATTTCTTAAATTTAGATCCAAATCAGAATTTAAAAGTTTGATCACTCTACTTACACATGAAGCCCCAAATCACATGCTGTTGTTTCCAAAATAAAAGAATCTAATTCATTCTCAAAAGACAAATGATTGCCACCATCTCATCTAGAAAACAAATGTGTAATGAGCCAAAATGAAATTCTGTGATATTTTTAGAAAGCCAGTCACCTCACTTTAGAAGTATTTAGTGTGTGTATATATGCAAATTGATATCTGTGCATGTATTTAGCACATAGAGATACATAACATAGAAAAAAAAAAGAGTCTGCATTTACTAAATACACCCTAACACAGCATCTTTATCCTCACAAGCACTAACTCCCAATTTTTCAGGTTAATGCAAACGAAGAAAGAATGCAACCATCCAAACAGAAGAGAATCCCTACCCATTCCTACAACACACAAATCAATTCTCTCTAGTTTTGTGGTACACTAATAATTTTGTAGCTGATGAATTAGTCTAATCGTTTTTAACTTATTTTGACATAATTTTCAGACAACAGAAGAGCTATAAAAATAATTTAGAGAGTTTCATACACCCTTCCCCCAGCTTCCTCTAAGGAGGAAGTACAGCCATAGTACAATTTTCAAAACTAAGAAATTAACATTGGTATAATATATTAGCTAAGACTTTATATCTAATCATTTTCTTTTTATCTAATATTATACTTAGTTGGCAATTTCTAAGCATATGAAAATTAAATAAAGGTAAAAGAGAAGTGACAATCTCTAAACTCAGCAAAGTTAACAAAAAACATTTCAATTTGCAATAGGTAATCTAGTAGCAGGTAATCTGGACATTGACAACATACAAATAAGGGAGAATTTTAGCTTTGGTTATTTATTTTTCTGCAGTTTTTTATTTTTGATGTTCAACATTTTCTCAATTGGTAGTAGGAAGCACAAAAATCTCTCCTCCTTTTAATTTTGGAAAAGGAAGCACAGAAGAAATGAATCTAGGTTTGCTTTGACTTTAAGATGGTAAGGTTGTAGTAAAAACGACAATCACTCTTTTTTTTTTTTGAGACAGAGTCTCACTGTGTTGCCCAGGCTAGACTGCCATGGCGTCAGCCTAGCTCACAGCAACCTCCAACTCCTGGGCTCAAGTGATCCTCCAGCCTCAGTCTCCCAAATAGCTGGGACTACAGGCATGCGCCACCATGCCCGGCTAATTTTTTCTATATATTTTTAGTTGTCCAATTAATTTCTTTCTATTTTTAGTAGAGATGGGGTCTCGCTCTTGCTCAGGCTGGTCTTGAACTCCTGAGCTCAAACGATCCACCCGCCTCGGCCTCCCAGAGTGCTAGTATTACAAGCGTGAGCCACCTCGTCCAGCCGACAATCACCCTTTTTTAAAGACACGAAGCAAGTCTTTATATCATGAGGACAACTTAAACATAAATATGTATAAACATTTTCCTTTCTAGCTGAGTACCAAGTTTATATTACTCTTACTTACTCTCCATTTCAAATGTCCTCCAGGAAAGA
>CAUYPO010057366.1:0-22518 GCA_963574435.1 Cheirogaleus major
TAGATCCAGTAAGGTTTGCTTTATGAATCTGGGTGCACCTAAGTTGGGTGCATACATATTTAAAATTGTTATATCTTCTTTTTGAACTGTACCCTTCACCATTATATAATGACCGTCTTTGTCTTTCACTACTTTTGATGGCTTAAAAACTAAATCATCTGAGATTAGAACTGCCATGCCAGCCTTCTTTTGGCATCCACTTGCTTGAAATATTGATCTCCACCCCTTACTTTTAGTCTATATGCATCCTTGCAAGTTAGATGTGTTTGATTTAAAAACATACCGTCTCTATTTTTCCTACAGGCCTAACAAAGATATATTTCCATGATTTTTCTTCTCATGCAGTAATATAGTTATTTTACCTTTTATATGAAGTAATCCTATTCCTTTTTCAGCTAAAGTTCATTTTTAAAATTAAAATTTTTTTGACTCTTCTTGTCTCAGAATGCTCCAGACACATGCTGCTACATTAGACACATTTTACACCCACATTAATCAAAGCACAGAGAAGTGATTACTAAAGATGTGAGATTGATAACACTGTCTCTTTAGACATCTTGAGCAACTGCTATGCTGCACAGAAGATAACATTCAACCCACACCCCTACCTGCCTTCCTTCCACTTCTCAATGGATCCCTACCAAAAGTTTTTTTTTATAAGCCAAAAAAGCCATCACTCCAGATGAGAGAATTTGTTGAAATCCTCTTTGCAAACAGATCTATTTTTGAGTGTTTATTGAGTAAACAAACAAAAAGAATAATCAATGACAGATGTGGTTACAGAAACTCTGTTTAGATGAACAGAAGTCATCTTCCTCCAAAGCCATATTGCTTTCTAATAGCAATAAGGGGCATTTACTTTTACAAAGTTCATTCACATTAATGTGCAATGTTTTTCTTGAAACACCATTCATTCTTCATTTAAGAAATACTTGGCATTTATTGTGTACCTAACAAATTCAAAGTACTTAGGATATAAGATTCCTCTTTTCCTGAAGCTTATATTTTAGAGAAGCACTATATAATGGAACCTCTGCAATGATGAAAATGTTCTATATCTATGCTGTCCATTATGGCATCTACTAGTCACATGTGGCTACTGAGTACTTAGAATTGTGGCTATTGCAACTTGGAAATTGTGTTTTTAAATTTTATTTAATTTTAATTAATTTAAATTTATATTTAAATAGCCATATATGGCTAGTAGCTACTGTTTTGGACAGTGCAGTTCTAGTGAATGTATAAGTATGCGGGGAGTGTGTGCATATGTGTATTGAGGGGATAGCAACAGACTCCATAAATACATAAATGAATAAGAAACACCAGATTGTATTAAGTGCAAAGCAGACAATTAAAATAGAGTAATGTGATAGAGAGTTTTTAGGGACTATTTTAGAATGGGTGGTTGAGAAAGATCTCTCTGAAAGAGTGATTTTAAGCTAGATCTCAGTGACAGGAAGGATCCATGCAAAGATCGGGAATGAGTATGACAAGTAGAGGGAACAGCTAGTGCAAAAGCCTAAATGGGAACAAGCTTTGTGTTCCAACACCAAGGACAGAGGCAGAGTAGTGTGACAAGAGGGTAGAGAGCAAGGGTAGGGCAATAGAGTTGAAGCTAGAGAGTTATAAGTGCACCCACATTCGTTTCCTAAAGCTGCTGTGACAAAATATCGCAAACTTGGTGGCTTAAAACAACATATTCTCCCACAGTTCTGGAGACTAGAAGTATGAAATCAAGGTGTCAGCAGGGCCCGCTTCCTCCAAAGGTTCTAGGCTTTAGGGGAGAATCTTTCCTTGCCTCTTCCTAGCTCGTGGTGGCTCTTGGCAATCCTTGGTGTTCCTTGTCTTGTAGCTGCATCACTCCAATCATTGCCTTTGTCTTCATATGGCCATCTTTTCTATATTTCCTGTCTCTGTGTGTCCTTTCCTCTTCTTACAAGGACACTACTCATTCGATTTAGGGTACTCATAAATCCAATATGGTCTCAACCTAATTATATCTGTAAAATCCTATTTCCAAAAAAGGTCACATTCTGAGGTTCCAAGTGGATATGAATTTGGGAGAAACCCTGCGAGCACCTATTTTGTAAGATATTGAAGGCCAGATTAAGGAGTTCAGCTTTTATTCTAAATGTGATGAGACGCCATTGGGAGATTTGGAGTAAGGGAATAACTAATATAATCTATGCTTTTAAAAAATCATTCTGGCTGTAGGGATATTGGATTTTAGAGAAGTAAGAATGGAAGAACAGAGACCAGTAAAGCAACCACTGCAGGAGCTCAGATGTGAGATAATGTGGCTTGGATAAGGCAGTGGTAGTGGAAGTGGGCAAATTTTAGATTTGCTTTGGAGGTAAAAGTGATAAGATTCACTGATGGATTGGGTGTGGGAGTGAGGGAAAAAGAAGAATCAAGGATAACTCCTAGATTTTTGGTTTGAGTAAAGGCTGGGTTGTGTTGCCATTTACATGTCAGGGAAGAGTAGGAATGAGGCAGGCTCTATTTGGTGATGTTAAATTTCAGAGGCCTGTTAGGCAGTCAAGCTGTGATACCAATTGGGCAATTGCACTACAAATCTACAGATTTGAGGAGTAGTCAAATGTGGAGATTTTGGTTTGGAGATTCAGATGAAGACACTAAGGCACAGAGAAGTTAAGTAACTCTTTCCAGGTCATACAGCTAGAAATGGCAGAGTTGGGAATTGGAACCTGGGTAGTGTGGCTCCCAAATCCATGCATTTAACCACTGTGCTGTGCTCATCATTGGATCTTAAAAGGAGCTGAGAATTTTGAAGAAAGAAGGAGGAAGCAGCAATGTGGACAAGGAAAACATCTGTTCCAGTTGATCACTGTACAAATACAATCCTCATTTACTCAAGTGTGCCTTGAGTAACACTTCAATATCAATGTGTGCATGTCTTCAGCCATTTTAAACGAGGAGACAGTGCTATAGGGGTCCATGTTTTCTGAAGAATATGTTGACTTGAACACCGTAATGTATTTATTTAGAGTAAAAATTTTTATGTACTATGTGAAAATCTAAACCTATGCAGCATTTCTTCCTAGAAAGAACAGTTCCATAATATTCCCTGTTATTGTCTGTGTATCCCTAATTGACTTTTAGGCTAATTGTAACATAAAGAATTTATCCAATAAGAATTCAACAATGTCCTGATCTAGTGAAAAATCATAAAAAATGAATTGTTTACTTATACCAGCTAACAGAATTTAGTAATTAAACTGTAGCAACAGTTGATGTAGTACCTTACAATTAACATAGATTTTTTTTTTTTAAAGAATGACTTATCCATGATTAGTGGCAAATAGTAAAATACTTTTAAGGTTATAGTCATTGTATCTACTAGCAAGAGAGAATGTGGCATTGGTAGCAAATTAAAACTTTCAAAAAAGATAAAAGTAGAGTTTAAAAATATATCATGTGCATTGTAGACTCTTTTATTCTGGGGCTTTCCCAGCTTGTCTGCCTAAGCAGCCAGTGTATTGGATGGGAAGCAGCAATGCACAGGTGTTACGAGCACAGATGGCTCTGGGCTCTGCCATTTATAGCACTAGATGTGGGACTTTGGGAAAGTTGTTTAGCTTTCTTTGCCTCCATTCTTTACCTACCTCTTGAGTTATGGTAGGACTAGAGTGAAATAATCCATGAAAAGTGCTTAGAGCATTGCCTGATACATAATAAATACTCAAAAAAATGTACCTTCAGATTTCCTTGCCCTACCCATCTTTTTGGCCATAGTTTAAAATAATTATCTAAGTGAAAGGTGGCAAATATATGTGTCTAATGTCTAATTCATATCTCTAAACTGCGTAGGCTGAACTCTCTTCAGAAGCTCCCCCAGAATGAAAAGGTCCACCCTACTACCTGTGATCTCATCCATCTCTTTATCTTAGGAGCTAAATGTTTTCTCCAGGAAATCATTCCAAATCCTCATTGTCAACCACCAAATGCTGCTGCTAGGATTGTATTCTAAAGAAAGAATTAAAGATTTATGTTCAGATTTAGTTGCAATGTTGCTAATAGTGAATAAATGAATTTTTAAAACTTAGTGACCAACAATAGAGGATTGGTTGGATAAGTTGTGGAGCACCACATGTGCAACAGAATTTTAAGAAATGCTAAAAAAGCATGTTGTATAAAAATCATGATGAAAAAGGAAGTCCATAATATATATATATATATATTTTTTTAATTTTTAAAAAGCAGGCTATGATGTAGGATGTGCCATATGGTACTATTTTTTAAAATGTATGTGTAAATATAAGCATAGAAAATGTCTGGAATGTTTTACAGTGACCAAAATGTAGTGCATCACCCACTCACTCCTCCCACTAACACTGAAATAGTCTACTAGCAAGTTTAAGTAACTGGCCATTCTTGTGTGATCTCAGCCTAAACCTTCCCTTGTTAAGCAGAGACTGGTAGAAGAAAGGGGGAATATTGGTTACAAGCTAAAAGGTAGGAGTAGCAGTCTGCATCTCTAATTCACTCCTTTATACTTCTCATCTTTAAAGATTTTTTTCTCTGCGATCTCTCTTGTGGCAGTGTCCACAAGTAGCTAAAGGTGTCATGTGTAATGACAAAAACAAAAAGTTATTATATTTTCCGTGTTGGACTATGCCTATGGTTACTACTGTGGCTCTGGAGGTCATTTAAATGTTTGTAATCATCTAGTGATCTAAAATTATTCAAATAGTGAAATGACCAATATTAATGTCCCTGTCTTTTATCATTATTGGCAAGATTTAAAAAAATTATAGATCCACTTTATTATATTTTAAATTATAAAATAAATTACTTTGTCATTCTTTTAACCATAATAATTGTGCTTGTTTTAACATCAGAAATGGAAAGAACTTCTATGCATTAAGGTAATCAATATGAAGACCAGTAAGTCTTATAATACATTCAGATGGTCATTCCACAGTCTCTGAAGGAGATTTGTGATTAACCATAAAATTTAGCAGTAAAGGTGTCAGCTTCACACATTTTAATGAAGGTGCTATAATATTTGTTCTGATTACTGGGATCACTTTTCAGTCTCTGACATTTGGAAGCAAAGAAGAGCCCTTTTAATAAACATTATTTAGGTTATTAAGTATGAAATGTCCGATTTCCATAAGTACTAAGTTTAACAGTTGATATCTCTGACATTTGACTTTAATACTTCTTGTTTTATGTTTATTGTTTACATCCTCAGTCTTTCAAACACACATTTTGGCTTGTGATTATCTTTCAAATTTTTTTAGAGCAACTTTTGTGAAACCACGGATAAGTAAAAAAATTGTGTTATTTTTGAATTTGAGTTCTGTTGTGGAACCAATGGCACACAGACAGCTTGAAATATCAATGAAGTGTTTGGGAAGGATGTAGCTAATGAACATACAGTACGTTAGTGGTTTGAGAAGTTCCGTTCCGGTGATTTTAATCTCGAAAACGAGCCAAGTGGGTGACCTGAGACCAAGATGGACAATGATGAGCTGAAAGCTATAGTAGGAAGCCAATCCATCTGAACGTAAGTGTAAACTAGCAGCAAGGTTAGACATTACTGTTCCAACATATTGGACTATTTGAAACCAATCAGCAAGATAAAGAAGCTGGATAGATAGGTTCCACATAAATTAAACGAGCGTCAGAAGAGAAATCATCTAGAAGCTTGCCTTTCTTTACTGTCACTACATAAAGGCGAACCATTTCTACCCCGTGTTGTTACGTGTGATAAAAAATGGATTCTTTTTGACAATCGCAAGCATTTGGCACAGTGGTTGGATAAAGACAAAGTGCCAAAACACAATCCAAAACTGAATATTCATCAAAAAAAGCTAATGGTGTCTGTTTGGTGCTCTAGTGCTGGTATTATCCACTACAGATTCATGAAACCTGATCAATTGATTACAGAGGATGTCTACAGCAACCAGCTGGACAACATGATGAGGATGCTTTTGATTAAGCAGCTGAGATTAGTCAATAGAGAAAGGCCAAACCTCTTGCAAGACAACGGCCCTACCACCTGTCGCACAAACGATGCTGCTCAAACTACAGAGGCTAGACTTGGAAACTCTCTGTCATCTACCGTATTCACCAGACCTTCCACCAACTGACGTCCACTTCTTCCAGGCTTTGGACTACTTCTTGCAAGAAAAAATAGTCAATTCTCAGAAGCTGTGGAAAACACCTTTTGTGATTTCATCACCACTCACTCTCCAGGCTTCTTCACTGCTGGCATAAACAAGCTACCGTTAAGATGGCAAAACTGTGTCGATGGTTTAGGTACATACATTGATTAATTATACGGCTTCTTGTTTGAGACATAATAAACTATACTTTTGATTCAAAATTGGACATTCCATATTTAATAACCTCAGTCTGAATGTCCGATTTTGAATCAAAAGTATAGTTTATTATGTCTCAAACAACTGCTTAAAACATAATCAAAATTTGATCTATATCACAAATATGCATAATAAAGGCTGAAGATCATGGAATAGTCGACATACATCAAAGGTTAGAATAAGCTGGTAAAATGGTAAATCCTGACTCTGAATTGACGAACAAATTGAGCGCCAGTTATTTATCCTTCAGGTAACATATGAAACTTCTTTTGCTCTTCAGGTTGCCCACCATTCCTTAAAGACAGACTTTTGCATAATAAGAACAAGAGAAATGTGCTTAGTATTTTTCTTACATATATATTTTTTAATGCACTTTTGGAGAAAATATTGCTAACAACAGGTTTTTGGTTTTGTTTTGTTTTTGCTGAATCTATTAATATCTTAGGACAGTTTGGGAACATTGTTTTACATGCTATGCAAAGTTATAAAGGATTAATAAAAAGAGCTTTGGCCATATGTGGCATATCACCTAAATTATTTTAAAGATTTTAGGAGGACTAAGAATATCTTCCAATTTTTGTGACTGTGAGTGATCTCATCCACTTCTTTACCAGATTTGAGGCATTAAGTAGAAAGCTAAAATGACAAGTTAATTAATTAAGGAAGTCCTTCTTTAAACTATAAGCTCCAAGAACAAGACAATCAAGAGCTCCTGGTTTATAGCCCTAATCAGCTCCTTATTTATATTCCTTAAAGCACCTAGCATAGGACCTTGCTGTGGAAAAGAGGCAGTGTTGCCTAGTAAGACACACCTGGATTCAAATACCTCTTACCAGCTCAGAAAGCAACAGGCAAATTTGTTAAGCTCAGGATTTGTTCATCCTATATTACATGATGGTGGTAACTTATTTCACAGTTGCTATGAATATTAAGAGATAAAATAAAGATAATGTGTTCAGTATAAAGTGTGGGCACATAATATAGACTCAGTGACTATTAGATATCTTCCCTTACTTTTTTGTTTTGTTTTGTGTTTTGAGACAAGGTCTCACTCTATTGTCCAGGCTAGAGTGCAGTGGTACGATCACAGTTTATTGTAGCTTTGAGCTCCTGCGCTCAAACAATCAGGGGTAGGGCCTCAGACAATTTTATTTAGAGATTGGTGATTTTGGTGTGGTAATTTAAAATCTTTTTGTATTAAAACAAACATGGTTATATTGAATCAATGCAAAATTTATGCAAAGTTTTAAGGTAAACCAAGAGATTTCAAAGATATTTTTACTTGTGGTGGGTTACTTTGGCCTAAGTCCCCAGATTCCTGGGAGTTTGAGTTACCTCTCTTATCATTAGAGATTCTTTACTAAAAAAGTTGGTGATCTTTGAGGTTTCTTTCTGCTCAGGAATTCTTTCAGCTCATCATTCCTCCTCTTCTCCCCACCAAATTTCAACTTAACCTGATAAACTAGGCATCAGGCATATTGCCCAAGGCTTCCATAGGCAATTTTCTTGGCACAAGCAATTAGCTGCCCTAGGCAAAACTGCACAGTAGGCAAAGCCTGCCTCCTCCCTCTCCTGCAGTATCCACCCCCACTACCTGCAGGCTTCCTCAACTCCTTCAGCCTGCCAGAGCACTCACACCCACCTACAATTTTGACTTCCACCCAATCCTTAAACTCTAAACTTCCCTCCCCCATATAGTTTTCTATTCCCTCTTTGGAGTTAATCTCAGCTAGGTTATACAAGGTGATCTGATTTAAATTTTTCTGATAGACATCTGCGTTTTAAAGAAGAATGTGTTAGCATTAATAGTGAAATATTTATAGGAAATATTTCTGAACCCTTGAGCCATTAACATGCCCTTTGCTCACTATAGGCTATGAGATCTTGCTCTACCAGTTCCTATCTCTTCAAAAGAAAAGAGGTCATTTCTTAAACCCCTGCTTCTGAAATATTGCCAATCTCCGTGATAAATTAATAAATGCCAATAGAGTTCTCTTAGGTAACATGCAAGTCACAGTGACTTTTTTTCCATATTACTCCTTCAATATGTAATATTCACTATCCTTCTTCCATGTATTTAAATCAAGGGACTGAAATTTGTGGCCATGGATTTCTATAGAACCCTATATATATTTTTTGTTTGGCCATTTTGTTGGTCCTGTAACAGTTAATGAAGTAGATATTACTCTTACCTAGTAACAAAAGCAGCTTAGCACCTATTTTGTTGTATCCAGTCTACTTCATACATTTATATTAATTGCACAGGGCACTTGAATTTGTGACCCTTACACATCCTTCAAGACCCCATCTAAAAAGTCACCTTTTCTACATAGGTTTGAGAATCAATCAATATTTACAGAATGTTATTAATAGTTGCATTAAATTTAAGCACCTAGTCTTATGCAGGGGCTCCTAGTCTTATGCAGAGGCTCCAAATAGAATAATTGATTACAAATGTAATTTAATGGAGTGATTCTCATGCTAGGGATTTCAGACTGTTGCACTCAGGAAGCAAGAGATATTTTGAGGCTAACTGGGCTTTCATGTGCCCTTAAATTGCTCCATGTAGGACACTAACTCCTTTGCATCTATGAATGTCTAATACCACCTTGTACTTTCTAGTAACTCTGGAGGTAATACATACCCTTATATCCCACATACACGGTGTTGATATTTAAACAAATTTCATTGCATTATGCAACATCTTCGTATCTTTTTTCCCTCTCTCACGTGTAACTGAGCTATTTGGACCATTTGGACCTCAGCCAAGACTCACTTCTCTGTTGCCCTTTCCCTCATCAAAGCAAAATAAGAAAAGACAGACCATCCTGATCTCAATTCCCTCCATTTCCATGCCTCTCCCAAGAAGGCAAACATAATAATAATGACAGTAATCACCATTAAACAATGTCATAAATCTAGTAATTTGGAGCTTTGCTGTGGGCCCTACCATATAAGAATCAAAATCCCAAAATATCATTCTCCTAGTATTTTGGTAACTGAACTTTCTTGGACTTGAGGTTGAAAGGAGCTAATATTATTCTAAATTTTTTCCTTTTGCATAGAGAGTAATGGCAAAATTCCAGCATAATAATACTAGACATTTACATAATGCCTTTTTTACAGGCATTCATAGTACTTTGCAAAATTTCGTATTTATTTTTTCAATATTAGATAAGAAGAGAGGGGAGATGATTGATTCTAGGTGGGGAAAGAAGGCTAGGAAAAGCCTGAATCAAAAAAATAAAATAAAATAAAGTATGAGGCAGAAAACTTAAGGGTGGACTCCTGACTCTGAACCTAATGTTCTTTCCTCTGTTCTGATAGCAAAGCGTTTTTTGTTTTCTTGAGATTGCTATTCAATAGCACCAAATGAATGCTAAAAACCAAGAGGAGAACATTAAAATGGTCCTTGGAACTGAACACATGCAAGGGATATGTTTAGAAGGCAGGATTTATTAAAAATGGGTTCCAAATGAGCCTATTTTTAAAAAATAAGAAACCAATAGCAAGTTAAAATTAGGGGAAAATATAAAATATCCACAAAACAATCTGCATCTTTGTGGACCCTAATGATAGAAGATATAGGAAATTGTTAGGTTAAAAAGACCACACTACCCTCAAATAACTTAGAGGTAAACAGTAATAAATTATAATTCATCTGATAAATTTCTTAAAATAAAAATACATCCAGCTGGACTCATTTTTCTCAGTTCTAGATTTAGAAGGGAAAAAAAGTACTTGAAATTGAAAAGTGGGGCCAGGGGGATAATACATAGAGTGATTAAAGTCTGAGTCTGTTTTTTTTTTTAAAGTCAATAAAAAGAAATAGTGATGTAATAGCCCCTGGGATTTAAAAGAGGTTCCTCAAATATATCTGGGGGATAAGAAGCACTGGAGAGAAAAGAGGCCCATTAATAAATGACAAATGAGATGAAATGAGATTTTGAAATAGTTGGGCTACTGAACTGATTTTTTAAAAATATATCTTTTAACAAGAAAAACAAAAAAAGGGCTAAGGACAGAGCAGGAACAAGACTTGTCAGCAGAATGTTGATAAATAGCAAGCAAGGGAATTCAGTCCTTGCAAAAATAAGGATTTTCCAAATCAGCAAACTTGGGGGATATGCCTTCCCACTGGGGATAAGAAGGAACTGAGTAATCTATATTCTGAACCACATTTTCCATTGCATCTTCATTCAGCCAGGATGATCATACCATATTACAAACTCCAGAAACTGCTTTAACTCCATGCAAATCACCTGGTTTGCATTCTCCTAATATCTGCAGATAATCTCACATGCTTTTAATAAACATTATCATCCACTAGTGCCAAACACTACTAGGTACTGCAAATACAAAGAATGAAACATTACCACCTTTCCCATATTATTCTACTCACCTTGGGATCCTCAGTTTTGACTCAGCACCCTATTTGCCCTTCAAAACACACATACACACACACACACACAAACACACACACACACGACTTACCTACAAGCATACGAGTTAATATATTTTTCTTTAACATGACATTTACCTATCTTAATTCCCAAGTTGAAAACCTAGGAACTAAATTCCCACATCCCTGAACAAGCCAATCATATCCTTAAAGGTCACAGAAGGCCAAATATTCTTTTAAAAAACATTATTAAAAGAGTTTTAACTGAAAAAATCATTAATGTATGTGGTTAACATTTCAGACTTTCAAAAGGACAGATATATAATTAAAAGTAAGTATTCTGTCCATTCTAAATCGTTAGTCCTTTTCTCCAGAAGTGATCATTATTTATGTAGACTTTCTCATACTTTTAATATACAGGCATTTGTATATAATTTTTTTAAAAAAAAAACATAAACAAGAGCTGATTTTAAACCCTGTTCTGCATTTTGCTTTTTTTTTTTTTAAAGTTAACACTCTATCTTGGGCAACTTTACATACTGCCACAAAGAGGTCTTTATAATAAAGCTACATGCTATATTACTTTATTGTATGGATTACTAAAATGTACTTAACAAGTTTCCTATATTGGACATATTGTTTCCAATCTTCTATTATTACAATGAACTATGTATGCTATTTATGAATCTATAAAAAAGGAGGTAATATACTTTTGAGCAGAGTGTTGTAAAAATTAAAAGACATAATTTATGTGAAAGCACCTAGAATGCCTGGCACATGTTAGGTATTTTTAGTACATGTTAGCTAAATGAATGAATTGAATGTACAGAACGAATGAAGCAATAACGCTTTGTTTCCTGTCTGAAATCTATTTCCACTCACTAGAATGAGAGCCTCATGAAAGTAGAGATCAATCTTGTCTGTCTTCATTCACTCTTGAATCCCTAGAGCCTAAAACAGTGCCTGCAAATAGTAAATGTTTAAGTAAATAATTGGTTAATGAATGAATAAATATCATCAGCCATAATTCTTACTTTCCTCTGACCCACAGTTTTAATTTCAAGGTAAAAGGGCTTATTTAAGATAAAAGACAGTGCAGTTTTCTTTCAAGTGAGATTATTTGTAATTTGATCCTTAGAAAAGTTAAAGAGCAAGGCCATCCCCAGAGGGCTGCTTGAGCCTGGCAACTCAACCTGTCTTGCCTGCCCAAGATAATCTCACTTGAAAGGAGGCTGCACTGTCTGCAACTTTCACAAGACTCTTTGTATATCATTATAGACAGAAAGTGATTTTAATTACATTCAGAAAAGAGGAATAAGGTACAACACCTACACAGGCCTGCCTCCAAGTATGAGTCCCAGGGTAGCTACTCTAGTTGCCTTACCCAAGAGATGAGCCTATTAAAGACAGCCAAAGTTTGTGCATTAATCACCATTTTCAAGTGCAGTCAAGGGTTTCTTTAAAATAACATTACACTCACTAGAATTGCTTTCTGAATTTGGAGAGAAAGAATTGGAGTTAGAGAAATGTCTCAACTCTGGGCACACCATGGGTATGTGTTCCATATGTTGCTAAAGGGGAAAAAAGAGTTGACAACCACTGCTCTAGAACAGGGCTTTTCAGGTCATGTGAGAAAACTGGTCAGATTTCTAGAGCCATGTAACTGGATATTTGGGACAACCAAGGTCTTAACTTTGGGGATCACAGTATAACTCAAATAAATTGGGTTGAACCTCATTTGGCTTACTTGCAGTGCATTCTCATACTAAAAGACACACAGTTGGGGAGTTACAGAGTAATTATTAGTACAATACTCTCTTTACTCTTTATTTGTTGACTTAGTTTATTAAGAACTCCAAAGAGGACAGTGCATTCTGAGCACAGAGCAAGAATCTTTTAAGTCTTTTTCCCATTGTTGTCCCTCTCAAGTAGCTTCACAAAGATGTTAAATGGCTCCTGAAACCATTTACACTTAATTCTCAAATCCTTCAGAACTCTATCCAACACCCAGCCCTTAGATCTCTCTTTCTCTTCTTTCCTATCTCCTTGATATCATTGTCATTCAATTTACGTTGGCTCTTACTCAGAGGGTGTATGCATTGGGAATGTGGTTTTCCCTTCTAAACTTCAATGATGATTGAGACAGATACCCTTTATTGTCAGAATTACCTTCAAGAGACTTTAGGATTTTTGTTCCTGTTTTTTAAGTTTTACATATTTTTTAAAAATATAGATATTTCATATTTTCTTCCTTTTCCCTGTATTTTCTATTTTTAAATTATCATGTATTGATTTTATAGTTAAAAATTACTTTTCATTTCAAAAGCTTATAAATGCTTATTAGAGAAAACTTAGAAAATTCAGAAAAATAGAGAAATAATATAATTATTAAGATCACCTTGATTTTAATGCATTTTCTTTCAATCTTCTAAATACACATACATATACTGTACTGTTCTGTATTCTTTTTTATTTGACATTGTATTTTGAGTATTTTCTCTTTTTATTAAATATTCTTCAAAATATTATTTTAATAGCCCCATTGCATTCCATTGTATGGCTATATTATAATTTATTCATCCATTCCTCTGCTGTTAGAAATGTTTCCAATTTTCACAACTCTATAATTAAAGTTCATTAATCTTTGCATCTATGCTACTTCCTTAAAATGGATCACAAAAATTAGAATTCCTGAGCCAAGTATTATAAACATTTCTTTAAATTAGATGAAAAATTTCAACCGCACCCAAAAATAGACTGGTACAATGAACTCCCTTATACACATCACCCCATAGTCAACATATCAAAATTTTGCAACAGCTTTGTTTTTAAAATCATTATTTTTAAGGTTGTTTATATGTAGTATATTTATCTAATTATTATACTTTCCAGAAATGTAACAATTTTCACTTTCACCAGCACTGTGAAGCTCCCACAAGAACTCTAATATTGTGTATTTTCAATATCTGATCTTTGCTGGCTATTAGCTATTTCAAACCTAAGTTGTCAGAATTTGGCCTTACATTGTCCCACAAATCCAGCCTAGATCCTTTAAGAATTCATTTCATCTCACAATGCAGTTTTTATCTTTCAAGATTGTCTATATTCACTTGAGCAAGAAGATCATACTTCAACTGACAGTCCTTTGGCCTTTGGACAATGGATGTGGGCAGCAGATTTCCTTAGTGAGAATCATTGTCCTTGGGCAGCCCAAGCCCAATTCTGATTATCTAGTTACATATTGGGGCTTACTATAAGTAATGATGATTGAGGGTTGTTGGCAGCTGGTAATCTCATGCTAACAGTTACCATATGTCAGCCTTCTCAAGGTATCTTTGCTGAACAGACCAAAATTTATAATACATAATTAAATATATTTTATCATATGCATTATCAAAACTAGGCTGGTCTATTCACAGAGAAATTGAGTATCTCGCTAGATTACTATTTTGATTTGAGGATAGATATTGGCAAGAAAGAATTACTATTATTGTATAAATAATATAATGGCTCTATGGTATACTGTTAAGATCACTAAAATGAGAATAAGGAATCAAATTCTATACTTGACTCTGCTATAAGCTAGTTATATAATGTTAGGTTAGTATTAAAATCACTTGAGATTTAATTTTGCTCTTCTTAAATTTACTGAAGTCTTTTCCAATTCTAACATTCCACAACTTAAAAATGTCTTAATATTAACTCATTACCCATTTACTATTATAAGTACACTTTAAAAATATGATAACTAGCATGTAGCTGTTATTACATTATCTGTATGAGTAAGGTAAATCACACAGTGGTGTGCTGCTGATAGATGTTTAACAATCACCTCTCTGGAGAAAAAAGCCCTGGTACACATCTTTGGCCTAATTCCGTAGTGTGAATACTCACCATAGATGATTTAAAGCTACCAACTTGAGGTCACTGAATGTGGAATTGGGAAGAGATAGGCACAATCATCTCACAAGCCAGCGTGTGCTGGCTCTGGCACAACACTGGCCCTACATTTATATGGTATTCCAGGTAGAATACATTCAGCCGCAAGTGTAAGTGGCTTAAATAATAAAGGAATTTAATGTTTTCATGTAATAAGAAGTCCAGAGGTAGTAGTTCAAAGATCGTTTCAGCAATTCCATCATCTCAGAGTGTTCGGTCAGTTTGTTTATAATTCTCTTGGCTTTCTACCTTATTGTTACATAATGGTTACAGTGGCTACAAGCTTTCTGTCCTTTTAGGACAGTGTCCAAAGTAGAAAACAAAAGTATAAATATACTTTTTCCTTGGTTTTTTCTCCTTTTTTTATTAAAGAGAAAAAATTTTTCCCATAAACCTCAGCACACTTCCCCTTATATTTTATTAGACAGAACTGAATCACATGTCCATCCTGAGACCTATCACTGGCAAAGAGAATCTGATTTGTCACAATTGGCTCAAATCAATTGTGATTCTAACCCTAGGCATGGACACACAAAAAAGAGGAAGTTGCATCAATGTAAGAAAATAACAATAGCTGTTACATGTAAAAAGTATCAAGCTGAAAAATGCTGATGCTTTCAACTCTCAACTCCAATTCAATTTGATAATTATTGAGTCTATTCAATGGGCAAGACAAAGAAATGTATCTGTACTCTCTTTCGTCATGATCATATGCCTAAGAGTGGCTTTACAGAGGAATTTCCAGCAAGCCATTAATACACTTAATTGTTTTTAACTTCTTTATGTTCCTAGGACAGTCATATTTTAAAATGTTGATCCATATCATAATTTAACTTCCAAAGAAATCCTACTTAATTAATGCAAACCCTTTAAATCAAGCTTTGCAACCATTTGGACATAGGAAGTAAATAGTCCTTAATGAATTAGAAAATTTAAAGTCAGTGTCCTAATTCAGGACTCTTGCTGTCATGATACATTACTAGGTAATGCCCTTCATTTTATTTTATTAATAAATGCCGCTTGGTTTATAGATTAGTTTATAACACATGTACTCAAGGAATAAAATTTCATTTATTTAAAATTATTCCATAGTTCATAAATATGATTTATTTGATGCTTTATTTTGTAACATTCAGAAAGTTTGCTACAGTGCACCCAAACTGAAAAGGAAAAGGGAGTCAGATTTGGTATATTAAACAAATCTCTGAATAAAATAGGTTTTTTGTGTGTGGAAAAGAGCAGCTTATAAAGCCAGAAGATTCTCAAGGTTGTCACCCAGGACTACACAGCCTTAGGAAAAATACAATCTCTGCTCAGACTCTGCTTCCTTATATTTTCCTAATGATCATTTGTTTATACTCCTATAATTATTTATTTGCAAATGCAAATGAATAAAAACCCAGAAAAATGCTGCTGTATAGAAATAAGGCCTAATAAAGGCCAAATGTTGTCTCTTTTACTATTTGATCATTGAAGCAGTATAGAGGGCAGGAGTACATAATTTGGTATTTATTTTTTATTTTGTAGTATCTAAAATAATAGATGGTTATTATTAAGTTAAGAAAATTACACTACTGGAATACTTTAGGTTGTTCAATCATTTCAGTTGAGGTGGGATATGATTCTACACAAATAGCTAAAGCAGAACTTGAGAATTCTCTGCTCACTGCAGATTATAGAGCCTACTTCTGATTCAGGCTATGGAATATGATTAGATTATCTAATTTGAGATGTATTACATATACCCGGATGTTTAAAATTTTTATATTTTATTTGTTTAGTACTTTTCCATGTCCCCTATAATGGCTAACAATAGGTGTCAAGAGGCTAGGTGTGGTGACTCACTCCTTTAATCCTAGCACTCTGGGAGGCTGAGGCAGGAGGATTGCTTTGATGGGGAAAACCGCCGGGCGCTGGGACACGGCTGCTCACTGCCTCCCCACCGCTCCGCATCCCCGCGGGCGGGTGCTGTGTGGAGCCAACTGGAGGCAGGGGTGGGCAGGTGTGCGGGTTCGCGCTGCTGAGACCGGGCCTCGTATGGTCCAGACCCATGCTCGGTGCTCGGCCGCCTGCTCCCGTCCTGCTCGCGTGATCCTGATTGGGTACTTTTTGAATCCCACTGTTCCTGATTGGATGTTATAGCTTGTTCCTGATTGGATGTTATAGCTCGTTGCTGATTGGATGTTAACGCTTGTTGCTGACTGGCTGTTAATGCTTGTTGCTGATTGGATGCTTTTTGAGTCCTACCAAAGGTATAAAAGCAGGAGGAGACCGGGGAAGGGGGTCAGAATAACAGAAGACGGCTGAGGGTGCAGACCGAATAAAGACAGTTCTCTGACTCTCCGCATGCCGTCCGGTTATTTCCAGCGTCAAGAGCTGTTAACACTACCAAGAGCTGTTAACACTTGCCAGAACGGCTTGAGCTTAGGAGTTCAAGACCAGCCTCAGCAAGAGCAAGACCCATCTCTACTAAAAATAGAAAGAAATTAGCCGGGCAACTAAAAATAGAAAAAATTAGCCGGGTGTGGTTGCACATGCTTATAGTCCCAGCTACTTGGGAGGCTGAGGCAGGAGGATCACTGGAGCCCAGGAGTTTGAGGTTGCTGTGAGCTAGGCTGATGCCACAGGCACTCTAGCCTGGGCAACATGGTGAGACTCTGTCTCAAAATAACAAACAAACAAAAAAAACCCAACAGGTGTCAAGAATATCTGTTGTTTTGTTGTTTCTCATATTATTTTGAAAGTATTACCTTTGTCATTCACTCTCTGACAAACTGAATCTAAATCTATCAAATTAGGAAATGAAATCAAATAGACATTTCATATAATTTAAGCAAAACACTGCTTGAATTATCTAGTTTTAAATTCTTTCTTTAAAAATGATTATTTCAAAGTAAAAAAACAAAATAAGAGGGAAAAAAAACTTAACAGAGAAAAAAAATGATTTATCTTGACTGGAGTATGCACAAGGGCAGACTGCAGGCAAAATGCAGTCCACAAATATGTGTTTGGTCTACATAATACGAAAAGTTAGGAAGTCACACAAAATAATCCACATGTACAGCTTCTCCTGAAAATCATTAAGAACTGCCAGAATTGGGTCTATGTTTTCACCTGGACCTGACTCCCCATCCCTATGCCCCACTACAGACAAGGTCTCTGCTGCCCTCTAACCCTGCACAGTCCCTACTGCAATGGGCTTGGTGACCATTTTGCCAGCATCTCTCATTTAGGGCACCTAATCTGCCTATGGTTGTGCAGAAAGTTCTCTAATAAACACATGCTCACTAAGAAGGTAAGTGGAGGCTTCCCTCATCCCCTCCCCTTACCAGGCCTTGCACCTGAGGGGCCTTATTGCCTAGAGAGGATATCATTTTCTAATTCACAAAAGGAGACTAGCAGCCCCTGCAGGATTGTGAGCTAAGCCTGCAAGTCCTAAGAGCAAGAATTTTGTCTTATTTGTCTCATTTGACTTTGTAATCTTGGGAATAGGCAGGTCTAGGACATATAACAGGATTCAAAAAATGTAAGACAAATAAATGTTTCAGCTTCAACCCTCTACCAAAAATTATTTTCAAGGATTCTGAAAAGATTTAAGGTATATTTGGAGGAATACTGGCACCTTCATAGCCACCAGCCTGTAGGGTCTGAACTTCCTTTATCATGAATTCTATTGGCTAAGAAACCCTATTGACTGGTTGGATTGCTCCACATTAAGAGATTCTATTTCCTTTTCCTATTTGTTGTGTACTACAGTTCCCTAATGGAACTAAAGTCTGGGCATCCAGCTAACCCCCTCCTACCCCAAGTCTATCTAGACTGTCCTACTCCCTTTTATCCAAATGTTCACCTGAAATTCCAATATGCCTTCCAGCTGATTGCATCCAAAATATATCAGTAAATTCCATCAATCCATTCTCTACTTCCACAAGCAAAACAAACCTCCTTTATAGATGTATATACACACACACATACAAACAATATGTAAAGTAGAAAATGTTTTTGGTTTTAATCTATGGTATCCATATATTTTCAAGATATATATAGAGAGAATACTTTTTCCTCATTTGTTTACTTTTACTTCTCTACAAAGGATTGAAGTGGTTTATGAAAATAAGGAAAACAATAAGAAAAAACTGATTTGAAAAATCAGGACCAAGAAAAATATTAATTAGATTAGAGCATCATAAACAAAGGTTGAGTCCAGCCACAAAATTGCTTACGAGATCCCCTGTAAACCAAAAGAACAAAACCAGTTTACTGATTTTTCGCTAAGGAAAAATACATGCCAATATTTCCCTGAAGATCAATGCTTTCTTTAGTCTCTAAATCTGAAAGAAATTTATGATGTGTGGACAGCAGTGGTGGCTGTGGAAAGCTGGTCATGGAATGCTGTCTTAGATAATTTTCTTTACAAATGTAGGAATGCCTTCATAAAACTTACTCAGGGCATCCCAACTGAGAGGTGAAGGTGTTACCCAAAATATGACTCAGAGGAGGCAGTTCTATCGCTGCTTCCCCCACTCCCAAAGAAACAAATCAAACAAGCAGCTTTCTGCTGAGGCACTGTGATCTAAGAAGAAACCTTGAAGAAGTATTTCTCAATAGTAGCTCCATAGCCCACATCAGAACCACCAGGGAGTGCTCGTTAAAACCACACATTCTCCAGATCCACAGAGTTAGAATCTCTGGGGGATGAGCCTGAAGATCTGCAGCTTTTACAAATTCCCCAAGTGATTCTTAAATCCCATCAGAGAGAAAATATCTGCCCTGGAGCAGTGGTCTTTAGACTTTTTTCACTTGTGTGTTCTAAAAGAATTTTGAAAAAGTAGATACTATTTCACATGTTTTTAAGTTGACTTCTAAAAATTTTCATTCTAATTTTAAATAGTTACAAAAACACAATTTCAGTGTATTATAATATTTACATTTTCAAATAAATCTTTTATACTACCTTAAAATGTATCCAATGAATCTTAAATACCCACATTCAATGAAATCTAAACATAGGACAAATTCTTCTTCAGCAGTGCAAATTTTTAGTTTCTCCTTTTTCTTCTTGAACCTATGCTTCCATTACACTTTCTCCACAGAATTTTACCTAATGCTATGTTTTTTTAAGCTTGAAAGTCTTTTTTTAAACATTCTTTTATAATTCTTTGCAAAACAAGTATGTACACTGAATTTCTTTTAATTTTATGACCTTAATATGTTGTGTTAACATTTCTTTAGAATTAAGTTAGCATTATAATTACTAGTAGTACACAATTGACAAAAACATATACAAGAGGACTTCAAAAAGTTTGTGGAAAAATGAAATTAAAAGATAAAAATTAAAAATACAAACTTTATGTCTCAACATGAACTCCATCAAGGTAAAGACACTTTTGTAAGCAATGATACCAGCCATTGGGTAGAATAATAGTAAAATCATGGATGTAAATCATTGATAGTAAGATCAACAATACCAGCCATCCCTAAGGAACTAACGGTCCTGAATTTCATGTTAATGCAGTCATTTTTACATGATTAACTGAAGAAAAAATGGGTGCCTTTACAATTATTTTTAAGATTAGGAAACAAAAAAAGCCAGAAGGAGCCAAATCAAGACTATAAAGTAGATGCCTAATGACTTCCCATTGAAACTCTTGCAAAATTGCCCTTGTTTGATGGGAGGAATGAGCAGGTGCATTATTGTGGTGGAGAAGGATTCTCTGGTAAAGTTTTCTTGGTATTTTTCTGCTAAAACTTAGGCTCACTTTCTCAAAACATTCTTATAATAAGCAGATGTTATTGTTCTTTAGTCCTTCAGAAAATCAACAAGCAAAATCCCTTGAGCATCCAAAAAAATTGTTGCCATGATCTTACTCTTGACTGGTCCACTTTTGCTCTGACTGGACCTCTTCCACCTTTTGGTAGCCATTGCTTTGATTGTGCTTTGTCTTCAGCATCGTACTGGTAAAGCCATGTTTCATCTCTTGTTACTATCCTTCAAAGAAATGCTTCAGGATCTTGATCCCATGTGTTTAAAATTTCCAATGAAAGCTCTGCTCTTGTCTGCAGCTGATCTGTGTACACAGTTTTGGCACTCATTGAGTGGAAAGTTTACTCAAATTTTTCTGTTGGAATTATGTAAGCTGAACCAATTGAGATGTCTGTGGTGTTGGCTATTGTTTCTGCTGTTAAAATAAGATTAATTTTTTTCCTTGAAAATTGATGTTGATGGCCTACCACTAAGGTTTCATCTTCAACATTTCTTGTCTCTTCTCAAAATGAGTTGTCCATTTGTAAACTGCTGATTTCTCTGAGACATTGTCCCCATAAACTTTTCATAAACATCAATGATTTTACCGTTATTCTACCCAAGCTTAAATTTGATGTTTGTTCTTGCTTCAATTTTAGGAGAATTCATGTTGCTCTGATAGGGGCTTTTTTCAAACTGATGTCTTATCCTTCTTAGTGCCTCAAACTAGATCCTGTTCAGACATGTTATAACAAGTTAGTATGAGTTTATTTTGGTGCAAAACAAAAATTTGAAATCTGTGCATAGTTTATTTTTATAATATGCATTTTCTGTGAATTCTTTGAAGTCCCTTTATATATATTTATATATATTTCATAAGTAATTTTTAAGTCTAATAAATTTTTTAAAAATGCTTCTATTAATTTGATGGATGGGCTATTTTTTCCCTTAGTTGATGTATTCATAGGTGAATATAACTTATTGCTAGAATAAGACAGGCTTCAGCAAAAATTTTATTTATATTCTTTGCTTTACATATAACACTGAGAAAACTTATTTACACAAATAAGTAGATGGGAATGGAAGATGTTTTGTTATAGCAATGTCACTCAAATCTTTGAACTCCTTCTGAATTGTAAGCCAAAAATCATATAGTAATTTACCATCAAAATTTAATTTTATTAAGTTTAAGCTGACAATTTGATTAGGTCTTTCTTCTATTTTGTTAATAGCAAAGAATTGGAAACCATCTGACGTGCAAAAGGAGTTGTAATCCTGTTCTTAATAGCCATTCACTATCTTTAACCCCAACACTAACATTTTGAGTTGTGATTAGTGCAATGCCCTAGAAGTTTTTACACAAGCCCTAGGCAAGTCACTAAAGAGTCCAGATGGTTGAAAGGTATTCCATTTTTTTAACAAGTGAGTGAAGTGATTGGGAAAGGAGAGATGGGAAAAGAGGCCAAGGTGCATTCTCAGCCAGATCCATTTTAGTAGAGTACTTGTGGAAATAGAGGATCTAAGAAAAGATCATCTAAAAACTACCCCTGCTTCCATATTTCTTGAAAAGTCTTTCTGAAAGTTCACATACCTCAATTTGAAGACTATTGTACTAAGCATCTGGACATGTTGAGAAAATGCATTACTTTCAATAACACATAGAATTCAAGAATCCCTAAATTTATCTCAATCTTTGCAACTCCAACTGTAGGTATAGCCTTGAGACGGCTATAGCAAAGGTTAAGAAGGAGCTGACAAAATGGCCATAACAAATGGCAAAGGGGGGTGTGGGAGAACTTTAAGAATCAACATGGCCGGGCACGGTGGCTCACGCCTGTAATCCTAGCTCTCTGGGAGGCCGAGGCGGGCGGATCGCTCGAGGTTAGGAGTTCGAAACCAGCCTGAGCAAGAGCGAGACCCCGTCTCTACTATAAATAGAAAGAAATTAATTGGCCAACTAAAAATATATAGAAAAAATGAGCCGGGCATGGTGGCACATGCCTGTAGTCCCAGCTACTCGGGAGACTGAGGCAGGAGGATTGCTCGAGCCCAGGAGTTTGAGGTTGCTGTGAGTGAGGCTGACG
>CAUYPO010057368.1:0-14300 GCA_963574435.1 Cheirogaleus major
CTCACAATGGAATATTATTCAATTTTAAGAAACGACAGTGAGCTAACTCCATTTATGCTATCCTGTATTAAGGTCAAGCCCGTTATCCAAAGTGAAGCGACACAAGATATGGAAAAAGGGCTCCACATCTACTCTCCATCAAATTGGCTCTGACTGTTTAAAACTATGGTGCTCAAATGGTGGTAGGGTTCACCAGGGTTTTGGGAGGGGGGGCAAGACCCACATCATAGGGATGTGGCGAGCATTGTGGGGGGGAAGGGCATACCTCTAACCCTTCTTAGGGAGAGGCAAAGCTATACAAGGTATCCAACATGTAAAAAAAAAAAAATCTTATTTTGGATGGAGGGCAGGCGGGATGGGGGAAGTAGTGTAGAGTTACATAATGTGTGTCATCCGCACCACCTGGGGATTGGACTCGCTTGAAGTGCGGGCATGTGGGGGGAGGGGGAGGGGCAATGTATGTAACCCTAACAATATGTGTACCCCCATTACAAGATGGAATAAAAAAAAAATAAAAAATAAAAAAATAAAAACAAAACTCAAAAAAAACAACAAAGAAATAATACTAGAAAATGTTCCAAAACTTGAGAAATATATAAATATGCAGGCTCAGAAAGGTCCGATCAGAATGCACAAGTGAGATTTGACCCAAATAAGACTATCCCAAGCATATAACAACCAAACTCTCAAAGAAAAAGTACGAAGAGAGTATCCTAAATGAGCAAGAGGAAATAATAAAATAATATACAAAGAATCACCAATTCATATCGCAGCAGACTTCTCAACAGAAACCATACAGGCCAGGAGGAAGTGGAATGGCATTTTGAAAATTATGAAAGAAAACAGTCACCATCCAATGATACTGTATCCAGAAAAACTATACTTTAAATAGGAAGAAGAGAGAAATCCTTTCACAGATAAAAAAAAAAAGAGAGAGACTTCACAACCAACAGACCTGTCTTATAAGAAATGCTAAGGGATAACCTCAATCTAAAAAAAAAATAATACCCATAAAGAAAAATATTGAAGATATAAAACCCAATGGTAAAATTAAGTACACAGACAAACACGAAATATTATAATACTGTAATTGTAGTATGAAATTCACAATTCACTCGTATTTCTAGTTTGAGGCCTAAAACACAAATTTATGAAAAACAAAATTAGCTACAGCACTTGTTATGATATAGGCAATATAAAATATGTAGAGACAACAGTAAGTCAAAATGTGGGGTGGATGGAGTTAAAGTGTAGAGTTTGTTTGTTTTGTTTTTTGCAAAAGAATTTCTTTGCTTTTATTCCTGTCTTTATTATCTGAGAAAAGTTACCATCCTTTTAAAATAACTTGTTATACAGAAAAGTTGTTTTGTGTAAGCATTGTGGTAACCATAATGCAACAACCTATATTAGACACACTAAAAATAAAAAGCAATAATTCTAAACAAACTCTTAAAAAAACTCACTAAACCACAAAGAAAGACAGTATGAAATAAAGAGAAGTTACAAAACAACCAGAAAACAAGCAATGAAATTATTGTATGAAACTTATACTTACCAATAATAACACTAAATATAAATGGAGTACAGTTTTCCAAATAAAAGACGAAGAGTGTCTAAATGGATAAAAAAAAAGAATTGAGAGCGGGGCAAGATAGCTAACTTGAGACATTGCTTGACAGATTGTATGAGAGGCAAGGTAGAATTTCAAATAAAGGAGGGAAGTCACACAGATCAGGTGCAGATCATAGAGAGAGATGCTGGAGCTTGCTGGGGAATTCACAGAGAAAACTTGCACAGTAGAAAATTAAGAAGATACAGGAAAAAAGATATCAATGAGGATCAAACACAGAGAGGCTCAGAGCCCAGTGAAAAAGCAAGGGGGGGATCCCTCTCTCCCTTCCACAAGCCTTCAGTGACCAGAGGGCTACTAAATTTCTTGGTGGCTGTTCCACCCCCTATGAGTCCAGGTATGGCAGAAAACATGGAACAGTAGAGATAATTTGCATGATCCCAGACCTTGGTCATTTCAGATGTGGGTCCCCTCTGAGGATAGTGTCACGAGAGGCCAAAGAGCTGGTTTTCTTCAATTCAGATGGTTCTATCCCACCCCTTCTCCAACCGCTGCACTTGGGAGTGCAGTTTGAGATGAGAATTTGGCCAATGGCCACCTATCCCCAGAGGGTGTACGCTGCAGGCTAAGCTTTCCGTTGAGAGTGGATCCCACACCTTTACAATTGGGGGCCTGCAGTAGACCCAGGGTGCCTCATTTGGGAGCTCCCTGCCCACTGGTGTTTTATGGGGTTCCACAATAGTGGGGCAGACAGGTGGGCTGGACCCAGTGCCCCCCAGACTTGAGCAGGTTATTAAGGACATGTGGGGGAGTTCTGGGAGCTGGACTAGGGTGGTAAGGAAGCCTATGTGAACAGAACTGAGAGAAGAACACTGCAGGGTTCTGAGATGCAAAGACCTGGGATAGAACCTATCCTCCCATGCAGGAAAACTGCCCTGTTGGATTAGGGTGGATTCTATGGCCAGAAATAGCACAGCCCCAGGAACCATAGCAACCCAGCACAGTGCATTCAGGCACTTGGGGTGATGGGGATCTGTGGCCTCTCCTTAACCCATTCCAACCAGGAGAACAGTTAGAGCCAAGACTTTGGTGAGAGGCTGCTTCTCCTCAGTGGGCATGAGCCATAGGATGAGGTTTCCACAGACAGTGGGACCTACACCTTTTCCCATGGGGACCTGCAGTGGACCGGGGGTGCCTGACTTGGAAGCTTCCTGCCTACTAGTGTTTTGCAGAGTCACATGTCAGTGGGGATGATAAGCAGGCCAGATCCCATGCCCTCTGGTCTTGAGCGGGTTGCTGGGGGACACATGGGGAAGGTCTGGGAGCTAACTTAGGTGGAGAGGGAGCCCGCATAGGAAGAAGTTATTTGAGAATATTCCTGCATTTCAAGTTGTGGCAATCTGGGACATCAGCTATACCCCCTGCAGGAAAACAACTTTGTTGGATTAGGTTGACTCCTCCAGAGAGGAAGAGCCCAAACCAGAAGCCATAGCAACCAGGTGTGGTGTATTCAGGCACTTGGGCTGGCCTGGAGCAGTGGCCTCTCCTTCACCAATTCCAATAGGGAAGAGAGTTTGAGCAGAGAATTTGGCGCTCTCCAGTGGGTGCGTTCTCCAGGCTGAGGGATCCAAAGAGAGTGGGGTCCATACCTCTTTCCTTGAAAACTTATAGTGGACCTGGGATGCCCAGTTTGGGAGCTCCCTACCCACCAGCATTTCACAGAGGTACATGCCAGTCAGTCAGACATACAGGCTGGGGGGCAGGAGGGGGGCAGGTTAGAGAGCTGGACAGCCAGATTGTAAATCTCAGATGGCCCTGTATCCACAAGCAGGCTTTCTTCTTCAGTCAGGCCCTTTCAGCCCCTCCCTAGAAGCTTTCCCAAGAAGCTGGGGGCAGACCTTTGAAACTTGCTGAAACAAATACCTTAACAGTGTTGTGGAGCCTGAGGTCAAGCTCACTCATTCCAGCCCCACCCAGCATCACTCCCTCACCCACCTCCACTGTGGGAGAGAATAGGGACTCACCTGGAAGTTCCAGGGTCCCTCCAACTACCTGAGGCATCTGAGTGCTCCACCTGAGGAACTAGAGCAGGTCATAGATCTAAGAAAAAAATAAAACAAAACACTTCAGCATGTTTCTTCTGCCAAGCACCACCTACTGACAGGGAAGCCAATTTGCACAGCCATTTAAATCTGTAACTGACTCAATGAAATCAATTTTCACCCTTTTCACCCACAAGCGCCACTTATTGTCTTGAAGATTACTGGGTAAGCTAATACAATTCAAACTGCTAAGTAGACCACAGGGCTGGGAAAGAAAAAAGGATTTCAAAGACCTCAATCCTCTCTCATCAAAGTGAGACAAGTAATCTGCTTACACACATAGCTCACCACTGCCACACTCTACAAACAACTAGCAACTTAGAAAAACACCACACTAAGGATATCTATAACTGAAGCATCTATCCAGAAGCTAGATTTCCATCAATGCATATGCAAAAAAAGGTAAAGTTTCTTACCCAAGATATGCTATGAACACATCCATATGAGTGACAGGGGGAAAGCCCCATCTAAACAAAAGAAAATACAAAAGTAAGAATCAGCAGCTGCTCCAGATGAAAAGGATTCAGCAAAAGAACACAAAAAATATGAAAATCAGGCTGAAAGGACATCCCCAAAAGGGAACGCCAGAACACTAGAAATGGATACAAAAAAAATGAAAATATTGAAATAAAAAAGAAGGAATTCCAAATATGGATTATACGGAAGCTCAACAAAATTAAAGAGAAAATAGAAAACCAAATCAAAGAATCCAGAAAAACAAAACAGAAAATGAATGAAAAAATTCACAGAAGATATAGAAATACTAAAGAAAAACCAAGGAGAACTTATGGAAATTTAAAATTTCCTTAAGGAAATACAAAACACAGTGGAAAGTTGTTTTTTTGTTTTTTAATTTCAGGATATTGTGGGGGTACAAATGTTTAGGTTACATCAGAGCTTCAAGTGTGTTCATCCCCCAGATGGTGCTCACTGAATCCATTAGGTGTGAATATACCCATGCCCTCCTCTCCCCACCAATCTGCCCAACACCCAATGAATGTTATTACTATATGTGTACTTAAGTGTTGATCAGTTAAAACCAGTCTGATGGTGAGTATATGTGGTGCTTGTTTTCCATTCTTAGGATACTTCACTTAGTAGAATGAGTTCCAGCTCTATCCAAGATAATACAAGAGGTGTTAGATCACCATTGATTTTTATGGCTGAGAAGTACTACATGGTATACATATACCACATTTTATTAATCCACTCATGTATTGATGGGCACTTGGGTTGTTTCCACATATTTGCAATGGTGAATTATGTTGCTATAAACATTCAAGTGCAGATGTCTTTTTTATAGAGTGTCCTTTGTTCTTTTGGGTTGATGCCCAGTAACAGGATTGCTGTATCAAATGGTAGTTCTACTTGTAGCTCTTTTAGGTATCTCCATATTGCTTTCCACAGAGATTGAACTAGTTTTCAGTCCCACCAGCAGTGGTATCAAGGTAATATTGGATTCATTACAGTAGATACCACTGAAATACAAAATATTATCTGTGAATGCTATGAGAACGTCTATTCACACAAATAAGAAAATCTAGAGAAAATGGATAAATGTTTGGAAACACACAACCTCACAAGTTTTAATTAGGAAGAATTAGAAATCCTCAACTGACCAATGATGAGTAGCAAGATTGAAGCAGTAATAAAAATGTCTTCCAGTATAAAAATAGCCCTGGATGAGATGGATTCACAGACGAATTTTAACAGACCTACAATGGAAAACTGGCACATATACCACTGAACCTCTTCTGTAATATCAAGAAAGAGAGAACCATTGCGATCTCATTCTACAAAGCCAGTGCTAACTTATTACCAAAGGCAGGAAAAACACCACAAAAAGAAACTTCAGAACAATATCTTTCGTGAATACAGATGCAAAAATCTTCAACCATATACTAGCACACTAAATTCAATAGCATATTGGAAAGATAATGTACCGTGATCAAGGAGTTTTATCCCAGGAATACAAGGATTTTTTAAAATATGAAAACCAGTTAATGTCATTCATCACATGAACAGAATTAAAAAGAAAACTATATGATCATTTCCATAGGTGCAGAAAAAGTATTCAATAAAACCCAGCACCCTTTATTATAAAAACCTTATACATATTAGGCATTTAAGGAACATACCTCAAAATATAAAAGCCATATATGACAAAACAACAGCCAACATCACACTGAATGGGGAAAGGGTGACAACATTCCACCTAAGAACTAGAATAAGACAAGGAGGCCCACTGTCACAACTTCTACTCAGCAAAGTACTAGAAGTACTAGCCAGAGCAATCAGGAAAGAGAGAAAAAAATAAAAGACATCCAAATTCAGAAAAAAGAGGTCAAAGCATCCTTGTTTGCAGATGATGTGATCTTATATCTAGAAAACACTAAAGACTCCACCAAAAGACAACTACAATTGATAAATATATTGAGTAAATCTCAGGTTATAAAATTAGTGTACACAAATCAATAGTATTTTGACATATTAATAATAGTCAAACTGAGAGTCAGATCAAGAACTCCCTAGCATTTACAATAGCTGCAAATAAAATAAAATACATAGGAATATACTTAATCAAGTATGTAAAAGATCTGTACAAGGATAACTACAAAACGCTAATTAAATAAATCATAGATAACACAAATAAATGGAAAAAGTCCCATACTCATGGATTGGAGAAAGAAAAATTGTTAAATTGTTCATACTTCCCAAAGTGATTTACACATTCAACCCAATCTCATCAGAATACCAATGTCATTTTAATCAATCTAAAAAAGTAATTCTAAACCAACAAGGAGCCCAAATCACCTAAGCAGTACTCAACAAAAAGGGCAAATCTGTAGGCATCACATTACATGATTTGAAATTACACTACAAGTCTATAATTTACAAAACAGCATGGTACTGGTATAAGGGTAGACACATAGACCAATGGAACAGAATATAGAACCCAGAAATAAAGCAATATAGATACAATCAATAAATTTTTGATAAAGCAGACCAAAATACACCCTGAAGAAAGGATGCCCTATACAGTAAATAGTGCTGATGAAACTGGGTATCCTCATGCAGAAGAATAAAACTGGATCCTTATATCTGATGATACACAAAAATTAACTCATGATGGATTGAAGAATTAAATGTAGAACTCAATCAATAAAAATTCTAGAAGAAAACATGGGAAAAACCCTTCTGGACTTGGGGCTACACAAATAATTTATGACTAAGACTTAAAAAGCAATTACAACACCAATAAAACTAAATAGATGGGACTTAATGACTTTGAATATTTGCTGATAGCAACGGAAATACTGAAGAAAGTGAATAGACAACTTACACAGTTAGAGAAAATATTCACAAACTATACATCTGATAAAGGGCTAATATCCAGAGTGTACAAAGAACTCAAATAAACCAGCAAGAAAAACAAATAATCCCATGAAAAAGTGTTCAAAAGAGATGAACAGATTTTTTTCAAACAGGATAGACAAATGGCCAATAGATATATGAAAAAAATATTCAACATCGCTAATCATCAGGGAAATATAAGTTAAAAACACAATGAGATATAACCTTACTCTGTCAGAAAAGTCATTATTAAAAATTCAAAAAACAATAAATGTTAGTAGGATGCAGTCTAAAGCAATCACTTATTCACTGTTGGTGAGAATGCAAACCAATGTTCCATCTATGGATAACAATGTAGAGATTCCTCTAAGAAATTAGTTAGACCTAACATTTGATTCAGAAATCCCCTTACTGGATATCTACCCAGAGAAAAAGAAGTCATTTTTATAAAAAGACACCTGTATCTGAATGTTTATCACAGCACAATTTACAATTGCAAAGACATGGTCTCAACCAAAATGCCAAGTAATTCATGAGTAAATAAAGAAAATATGCTATGTATGTACTGTGGGGCACTTCTCAGTCATAAAAGGAACGAAATAATGTATTTTGCAGTAACTTGAACACAACTGCAGACCATTGACCTAAGTGAAGTATCTCAGGAATCAAAAAGCAAATACCACATATTCTCACTTAGAAGTGGGAGTTAAATGAGGGATACATATTGTTATACAGTGGTGTGATAGACATTAAAAATCAAGAAAGCGGGTGAGTGAGTGGTGAGGAATAAAAATATGTCTATAAGGTACAATGTACACAACTCTTTTGGTGATGACTACACTGAAAGCATGATACAATATATTTATGTATCAAAAAATATTGTATCTCCTAAATTTTTTTGAAAAAAAATCAGTCAGCTTTCACCAAAGCTACAAAATATAAAATTATTTAACTTTTAATTTGGAATCAATCTAAATTCTCACAAATGGATGAATGGATAAAGATACATACATACACTCACAAAATGAAATATTATTAAACCACAACAAAGAATGAAATCCTGTATGTCAGCAAGATGGTCGACTAGAGATACCTAGCACTTGTCCCCTCCATAAGAAAGGACCAAAGCAGAGGATAAACAACTAAGATTTGACTAAACTATTGAAGGAAAAACACTGGAGTATAGTAGGGGAGTGGAGAGGCAACTGAGTAATTGGAAGCCCAGGAGGATAGTGCGGAAGTGCCTGTCCTCTGCAGCCTCATTTTACCCGGCAAGATTGGACTGGCCTGGAAACAAGAACGACTTGCTCTTGTGGGGAGAAAGTAAGCAGAAAAACCCCAACAGCCCTCAAATGCCTACAGTTCTTACTGCAGGAGAATTCCACAGTCCTTGCAAGTCCTGAGGCCAGTAGGGAGAATTCAGCTGGGAATTCACAGACATACGTTGTTCCAAACCAGGAGCAGATGGTGTGCACTACCCACCTCGTATTCAGTCCCTATGGACCAACCCAGTGAATCAGAGCACCATCTTGTAACCACAGCCACCTCTGGAAGCCAGTAGCCACTGTGCCTCTACAGCACTGGGGATCCAACTTTATTCCACCGAAGTGTCCGAATAACACAACCCTGTCTGTACAGAGCCTGGGCCAAGTGTTAGCTATGATTCTGGTCCTACTCAACAGGGAAATCAATCCCTGCTGCCCACACTTGCAGCCAGAGGAATAGTCTAGAAATTCTGTCCAGGGCAAAGCTACATTTTAGCCAACCAAACTACTGCTTGCTCTCCCCTAAATGGGAGAGGACCCTCAGTCACCAATCAGGTGACACAGCATGCTCATGCCCATATCCAGAGTAACAGATATATGGCCACAAGCAGAGCAAGCCAGACTCCCAGTTGACCAACTAACAATGTGTATACACACACCCTGGACCTAAGAAACAACCCAGAAAGCCCACCCTAGACAAAGCCACATTACCACCACCATAACTTATTTTAGTCTAGGCCACTGAGACATTTGCAAACATCACCAGAATAGATTATAACCAAAGAAACTACACTACTGCATCCACCTAGAAGCAAAGCCAACATACCCAACCAAACTGACACAATAAGACCTATCTAAATGAATATCTAAATGAATAAGTCTTTACCTTTGAAACCTACTGTATAAAATTTAAACAAGCAACTCTTCCACCAGATGCTTAGAAATCAATATAGGGACACACCAATCATGAAAAGTAAATAAATAAATAAATAAATAAAATTACATTTCCAATGGAACATTGTAATTTGTCACTAATAGATCCCAATCATAAAGAAATATATGAAATTCCAGGAATAAATCAAAATAATAATCTTAAGGAAAATCAGTGAGATATAAGGGAATACATAGACAATTCAAAGAAATTAGGAAAACAATTCATGCTTTGAATGAGAAATTCAACATAGAGATAAATAATGTAAAAAAGATTCAACCATGTGAGAACCTTAGTGTTGGTCAGTTTGTAAAAATTTATAATATTCTGAAATTAAAAAAAAAGATTCAACCAAAAACATTTCAGCTGAAGAACTGAATAAATAAAATAAAAAATACAATTTAGAGCATCAACAACAGATTGGACCAAGAATATAAAAAGAATTTCTGAACTTGAAGACAGGTCTTTTGATACAATACAGGCAGGCAAAAAAGAAAGAAAGAAAGAAAGAAAGAAAGAAAGAAAGAAAGAAAGAAAGAAAGAAAGAAAGAAAGAAAGAAAGAAAGAGAAGAAAGCCTATAGGACTTACAAGACAACATTAATTATACAAATATGCATATTACAGGCATTCCAGAAAGAGAAGAGAAAGGAAAACATGTAGAAAACATATTTGATGAAATAATAGTGGAAAACATCTCATGTTTTGGGAAAGAGATTAACATCGATATTCAGTAAGATAAGAAAAAAATCCCAAATAGAGTCAACCTAAACAAATCCTCTTTAAAGCACTTAATAGTCAAATTTTCAAAAGAAGATAGAAAAATGGACAAAAAACACATGAAAAAATACTCAACATCACTATTCATAAGGGAAATGTAAATTAAAACCACAGTGATATATCACCTTACCCCTGTTAGAACAGATTTTATTAAAAAGTACAAAAAGTATAGATGCTAATGTGGATGCAGAGAAAAATGAACAATTATACACTATTGGTGGGAGTGCAAATTAGTACAACCTTTATGGAAAACAGTATGGAAATTCCTCAAAAACCTAAAATTAGATCTACCATTCAATCCTGCAATCACAATATTGGGTATGTACCCAAAGGAAAAGAACTCATTTTATCAAAAAGATGCTTGCACTTGAATATTTATTGCAGCACAATTCACAATTGAAAAGATGTGGAATCAACTTAAGTGCCCATCAATACATGACTGAATTAACAAAATGTGGTATATGTATACCATTGAGTACTACTCAGCCACATAAAAGGATAAATTAATGTGTTTTGTAACAATTTGGATAGAACTCTAGACCCTTATCCTAAGTGAAGTATCTCAATAATGGAAAAACTAACGCCACATGTACTCTTTAATAACTTGCAACTAACTGAGGGGCACACATGTGCATAGAGGGAAGTTAAGTCATTGCAAATCAAGCGGGGGGTGGGGGGGCAAAGTGGCAAAAACCTACTGAACAGGTACCATGAACTCTATTTGGGTGATCATCACACTTAAAGCTCTGACTCAAGCATTATAAAGGTGATCCATGTAACAAAAACATTTGTACCTCCTTAATATTTTGGAGAAAAAGTCAATAAAAAAGGAAGAATTCTAAAACTAGCAATAAAGAAGAGTGAAGTCATATATAAGGGAATTCTCAGTAGACTAACAGTGGGTTTCTCAGCAGAAACCTTACATTTGGAAGGAAATGGAATGTTATATTCAATGTATTGAATAGAGACAACTTTCAGATAAGAATATTGTATCCAGCAAAGGTATTGTTTAGATATGAAGAAGAAATAAAATCTTTCACAGACAAACAAAAGCTCAGGGAATTAATCAACACTAGATAGGACTTAAATTCTTAAAAGGGTCTTACATCTGGAAGTGAAAAGATGATGGCCACCATCATGAAAACAAGAAAAATCATATAACTTTCTGGAAACTGTACAACATAAAAAGGTGAAAGAAAAAGAAATCAAAAGTTATCACTACAGAAAACTACCAATTGCAAATATGAACAATCAAAGAAGAAGAAACAAATGATATATTAAACAACCAGAAAACAAACAATAAAATTATAAGAGTAAGCCCTCACCTATCAATAATAACCTTGAAAATAAATTGATTAAATTCTCCATTTAAAAGATATAGGCTGGCTGAATAGATTAAAATTAAAAAGAAAACAAGACCCAACTATATGCTGTCAACAATAAACTTGCCATATATGTAAAGACACATATAGATTGAAAGTAAAGAATGGAAAAAGATTGTCTACACAAACAGAAATCAAAAGTAATCTGAAGTAGGTATACTTTTATTAGACAATACAGACTTCAAGGAAAAAGCTGTAAAAAGAGACAAAAAAGGCCATTACATAATACTAAAGGGAGCAATTCAGCAATTCAGTATATCTGAATTCAGCAAGAGAACATAATAATTGCAAATATATGTGCACTCAACACCAGTGCACCAGATATACAAAGTAAATATTATTTGAACTAAAATGAGAGATAGGCACCTGTACAACAATAATTGGGAACATCAAACCCACCACTCAGCAATGGATAGATCATTTAGACAGAAACTCAAGAAAAAAATCAGATTAAACTGCACCATAGACCAAATGTACCTAATATACATTTACATAACATTTCACCCAACAGCTGCAGAATACAATTTTTTAATCAGCACATGGTCCATTCTCTAGGCTTGACCATATGTTAGGACACAAAACAAGTCTCAGAAATTTTTTTAATTAAAATCATATAAAGTATCTTATATAACAACACTGGAATCAAACTAGAAATAAATAACAAGAGGAGTATTCAAAACTATACAAATATATGAAAATTAGACAACATTCTTCTGAAGAACCACTGGGTGAAAATAGAAATTAAGAATGAAATTTAATTTTTTTTAAATAAATGAAAATAGAAAATTAACTTACCAAAATCTATGGGATACAGTAAAATCAGTATTAAGAAACAAGTTTATACCAATAAATGCCTACATCAATAAACTCAAAAGATTTCAAATAAACAATTTGATGCATCTAAAAATAAAAAAAAATACTCACGAAGAGTCTGTGAAAAATTCAACCATAGGGAAGATTAGTTCTACCAATTATGATAATTAAAATAGTATTGTACTGGGCACATGTACATACAAACAGACCAATGAAAGAAGAGTGTAAATACACATGCAACCCCCAAATAAAAGTTAGTAAATAATACAGGAGAATTTCACATCATTGGAGAAAAATAGAATGTTTAATAAATAGTTCTGGAATAATTAAAAAAATAGGATCTACTGAAAAAGTAAGAGAAGGCAAAATAACACCTTCTCTTATTGATGTGGAACAGACACTAAGTTAGTTTTATAGCACTTGTTAAACTTATTGCTTTGATTCTGGGTTAGCAGTTAGAGATAGGTCAATGCGTACCTAGTGTTGATAAAGCTACTTTGCTGTGCCAGCAACCTGAGGCGGCACACATGGGGGAGACATGTTAAAAAAATAATAAAGGAAATAGAAAAACAGGATCACAGCAAACCAAAAATTAGTACAGAGAAATAAATAATAAGGACTGAAGCCTAAATTAAAAAAATTGAGACTAAAAGAAAACTGTAAAAGATTTTATGAATAAGATATCAAAATCACAGGCAACAAAAATACAAAGGGCGTTAAATCAAACTAAAAAGCATCTCTGCAGCAAATGAAACAAGAGAGTGCAAAGGTCATCTACAGAGTGGGAGAAAATATTTGCAAACTATTAATCTGACAGGGGATTACTACCCAGAATATACAAGAAACTCAAACTCTAAGAAAACAAACAATCCAATTAAAATAGGCAAAGGGTCTGAATAGACATTTCTAAGAAAACATCCAAATGACCAATAAATATATGAAAAAGTGTTCAACATCTCTAATCATCAAAGAAATGCAAACCAAAAGCACAATGAAGCATCATATAAGCCCTGATATGATGTCTATTATCAAAACGACAAAAAATAACAAATGATGGTAAGGATGCAGAGAAAAGGCAACTCTTAGACACTTTTGGTAAAAATGAAAACTAGTATAGCCACTATGGAGATCAGTATTGAGGTTCCTCAAAAAACTGCAAATTACATGAAAGTATCAAATTTCACATGTACCCCACAAATATTTAAATATAGTTATGTATCAATTTTTTAAAGCTGAAGGCTATTACATGTAGTTTAGTAATTCATATTGGAAAATTTGGACTTCTAATCAAAACCCACGTGGAGATGCAGTATGTGATACCATGGCGACCTAGTTCAATTATCAGGTGTTTCCCCACAGAAACTTTTATATAGCTATTAAAGTGGTAACATGAAAGTAACCATAAAACCTCCTTGCCATATATTTTTTAAACTCTCATTTTTATTCTCAGGCAAATTTAAGGAGACATTAGCTTCTGGTGCTTCATGAACCTTTAAAAGTAAAATTAACATCAGTTATGCAGACAAAAACAGGGAAAAAAAGCCTGTTACCAGTTCACTGAGCTTTCATCTGCCCAAAGACAGAATATCATTTATAATTAATGTTATTATAATCATAAAAATGATGGTAATAACTAACATTTACTTTGCTCATACTTATTTCCATTTTTCAGTGGATTAATTGTAGTTTACTTCTTATTTTTTTAATTTTAATTTTTTTTTAATTTCAGCATATTATGGGGGTACAAATATTACGGTTATGTATATTGCCCATGCCCCCCTCCCCCCTCGAGGCAGAGCCTCAAGCATGTCCATCCCCCATACGTTGTACCTCTCACTCATTATGTTTGTTTATACCCAACCCCTTCTCCCCCTTCCCACCCGCCCAACACCTGACAAATGTTATTCCTATATATCCACTTAGGAGTTGATCCGTTAATACCAATTTGCTGGTGAGTATATGTGGTGCTTGTTTTTCCATTCTTGAGATACTTCACTTAGTAGAATGGGTTCCAGCTGTATCCAGGAGTATACAAGAGGTGCTATATCACCATTGTTTCTTAAAGCCAAATAGTACTCCATGGTATACATATACCACATTTTTTT
>CAUYPO010057369.1:0-21286 GCA_963574435.1 Cheirogaleus major
GACTGCAAATTAGTGCAGCCTTTGTGGAAAAGAATTTGGAGATACCTCAAACAGCTAGAAATAGAAATACCATTCGACCCAGCAATAGCATTGCTGGGCATCTACCCAAAAGAGCGTATGTCATTTTATTATAAAGACATATACGCCCGAATGTTTATTGCAGCACAATTCACTATTGCAAGGTCTTGGAAACAACCCAAGTGCCCATCAATTCAGGAATGGTAATTAAAATGTGGTATATGCTCACAATGGAATATTACTCAATTCTAAGAAACAACAGTGAATTAGCACCTTTTATGCTATCCTGGATTAAGCTTAAGCCTGTTATCCAAAGTGAGGCAACACAAGACCAGGAAAATGGGCTCCACATCTACTCACCATGAAATTGGTTCTGACTGATTAAAACTATGGTGCTCAAATGGTGGTAGTACTCATCAGGGAGTTGGTGGGGGGGAGACCCACATCCTTGGGATATGGCAAGCATTGTAGGGGGGAAGGGAATACCTCTAAACCTTCTTAGGGAGAGGCAAAGAAATATAATGTAACCAAAATGTCAAAAAAAAAAAAATCTTTTATCGGGTGGTGGGCAGGTGGAGGGAGGGGAAGAGTGTACACTTACATAATGGGTGTGACACGCACCTCCAGGGGGTTGACATGATTTAAGCTCTAGCACAGCATGGGGGGGAGGGTTGGCAGGGGCAATATATGTAATCCTAACAATATTTGTACCCCCATAATATAACGATATAAAAATAAATAAAAAAAGAAAAGAAAAAGGATCAAATGGGTTAATATATATGTAGCTTTAAGATCAGAATCTGTCCTATAGCAAACACTCAATAATAATCATCACAATTATTATTACTATTATTATATTAATCATCTTGGCAATGAAGGTATGTTGAAGGGATGCCCCAGTAAAGTGTGTGTTAAGCGTGAATCCCTCTTGATCAAATGTGTTTTTTGAAAGTTTCAGAGGTTCTTTTTGGAAGTGTAAGCAAAATGAATGTGGCACAGCTGAGACTTGATGCAGAAAAATAAGAGACATTTGTAGTATATCACTTGAGAGAAGATGAAGAGAGAGCAAAAACCAATAGCATTATAGTGAAGTGAGAGGAAAAAGCTGAATTAAAGTGACTTTAATGAGGAAATTTCATTTGAATTGGTTATTGATTAAGTACCTAGAGTAACCAAGGCAACCTAAAACCACTCACCATGCTAAGTGCATGGTGGTATCTTTCACTAAACCAGAGACTATAGGAAAGAGCCAGTCTGAAGAAGATGGTGAACTGTGTCTACGCATATATAGAGAGACTACTAGACTATGGGTGTGGAGCTCAGAAGAGATCCTAGAGAGTCATCAGTGTGTATAAGTGTCAGATAAGATTATGGGGGTGAGTTATCGAGGAATATGTGTACTGTAAAAGAAGTAGAGGGTCATAGAGGGAATTATGTGGAAATATTGTCAATTAAGGGCAAATAAATAATAAAACAATTATAGTGTCAGACACATCCTCTAAAGGGACATGAAGAGAAGAAAGCACTAGTTTCACCTTAAAATGTGAATCAGAAAACTTGACGGGCTTTGATCAGGACACATACGACAATAGCTTCTGTTGTAAATGACATAAAATCCAAATTTCTTATGTGACCTTGCTGTTATATGCTATCATACTTCTTGATTACTCTGCTTCAGTCCCACAATTATTTCCCCTTTCAAACATATCGAAGCTCATTCACTGCTCAGGGCATTTGAATTTGTTGCTCATTTTTCCACCAATGCCTTCTAATAGACTTTCATGTGACATTTCTAAACTCAAATAGAATACTCATGTATTGATGGGCACTTGGGTTGTTTCCACATCTTTGCAATTGTGAATTGTGATGCTATAAACATTCTAGTGCAGATAAAAAAAAATCTATAGATTTTTAATATAATGTCTTTTATTCTTTTGAGTAGATGCCTAGTAATGGGATTGCGTGTTACACATCCTATAAAGGGCTGATAACTTGAATCTATATAGAACTCAGGAAAATCAGCAAGAAAAAATCAAGCAACCCTATCAAAAAGTGGGCCAAGGACATGAACAGAAATTTTTCAAAAGAAGATAGACTAATGGCCAAAACACATATTAAAAAAGGCTCAACGTGTATAATGATCAGGGAAATGCAAATGAAAACCATAATGAAATATCACTTATCTCCAGTGAGAATGGCCTTTATCAAAATGTCCCAAAACAATAAATGTTGGTGTGGATGCAGAGAGATAGGAATACTCATACACTGCTGGTGCGACTGCAAACTACTGTGTTTTCCCGAAAATAAGACAGGGTCTTATTTTTCCTCGGGAAGACACCCTAGGGCTTATTTCAGGGGATGTGTCATTTTCCTCTAAAAGCCTCAGCTTGCAGCACGCACCAGATGGCTGGGACCTGACAGGGAGAGCCGACCTTGTTGGTGGGGCTGCCCGCACGTTTCCAGTCACCTCTTGGATAGTAACTGTCACAATGGGGCAGATGAGAAGGGCTGCTCATCTTCTTTACTGCTCCCCAACGAAATGCATGGGTTGTGCAGATATGCTGCGTAGCCACTCCTATCACTAGGTCTTACTTTTGGGGTAGGGCTGATATTGCGCAAATGCTTAGAAATCCTGCTAGGGCTTATTTTATGGGTAGGTCTTATTTTCAGGGAAACACAGTAGTACAACCTCTATGTGAAGTAATATGGAGATACCTCAAAGAATTACAAGTAGAACTACCATTTGGTGAGCATCTTCTAAATGTCTTTTAAAAAGAATGATTAGATTTTCAGGCATTGTGACAGGAACTGTATTTTGAGACACAAGATTTATTTTCAGTAGGTTTAAGTCACCTTTTTCTTTGACAGGTTAAAATTGGGATGAAAATAGGTAAATGTTATCCTATTTTGCATATGCTACGCTCAAAGGCCTGCCACACTTAGAACATCTGAGTTATGCCACAGGCTTTTACTGGGGCTTCCATTTGTATGATTTATGATTTCATATTTTTAACTTCTAAGATTTCTTACTTTTATCTTTTTATGTTTGTGGCTAGCCTTGATCCTGGTTGCTCTGCTTTTTAACTTCAGTGCATTCTTATCTTTGTTTTCAACATGATTAGATAAACACCACCTATATCCTTCCTGGTAAGCAAACTACATAGATAGACTCTTTGGGGAAAACTACCATGCAACTAGCTCTAATATCAATTCAGCTTTTATTCTCTCTAATTTACTTTCTTTTTCTGTTTTATTGAGCTTGTCATTTAAAGACTAACTTTATTTTTCTTAGGTGGAAAGTAAATATTTTAGTCAAATTTGCATCACAGTTTGATACTGATTATAGGTTTAAAGTTTCAAGTATAGCCATCCCACTAAAGCTTTTAAGTATTTTTTTTGTTATGTTTATTATTTGTAGCTGCCTTATAAAAAGATGGTAGTTTTATTGTGGAAAATAGAAATAATTATTTTATGGTAAAAACAAAACCACATTTAAGCTTTTTTAAAAATTTTTTGAAATAATTGATGAACATAAAATAAATTGTAAGAAGACAATGAATAGTCACATATACAGCCTGATTATTAAGATAGATATTGTAGAATACGTCTTAAACTCAGCATGAAAGAATGTGATGAAAAATTACTCATGGTAATAATGAAGCCATGGTATTACTACTGAAGGTAGTTATATTGCTCTACACTATACACAGTTCTGGCTGCCTTGACTTGTAAGGGCAAGAACACAAAACAAGCTGGTCTCTTGAGAGTATAAAAGATGGAGAAATGGAGAAAGACATGAGCAGTCAGGATAGATGCTGTCTAATTATCCAACTTTGTTGTATAACCAAAGCAGCTGGTTGGCCCAAGGCAAAGAGTCCAGAGAACATAGCAAGCTCAGGTGTGATTCAAGCAAGAAATCCAACGTGATGATCAGGGTACAACAGGAAAAAGTTATAATCAGAGGAACAATTCAGAAATCAGCAGGCAAATAAACTGGGGAAGCTCTGGCAATTTTGCCACAATTATCTGTCCATTCTCCCATCAGTGGACAGGCAGCAGTTGCTTTTAATCTAAACAAAGATCATCAATGAGTAGAAAATATAATAATTGATCTTTTCAGGTTAATCTTTTGAAGTGGGTTTTTAAAAATATGATATTATTTTTCTATTCTTCTAAACTTTGACTCCTTTCTTTGACATTTTATCTATCAAATATCAGATAGAGTTATCTCAGGAAAAACTATAACTGCTGTTGGCAATAACCCAAACTCACTAGGTTTTGTAGTTTTCTTTTCTGAGTATGTCTGGAGTGGTAATTGAGAAGGTAAAAGCTTAAGTTATTTTGTAATTATTTTCTGCAATTGTGAAGCAATTACTACCAATGGCTAGTCAAAAATACTATGTTAGCTTATTATTACAAATACCAAAATCCTAAGAAATAGTAGTAGGGCATTTTCCCCTGCTAGTGGATTTAGTCATATTTAAACAAACATTTTGAAGAAAATATCTTGTTCTGTTGCCCAACTTTTTCTCTTAAAATTGCAATTCAATGGACTTCATAGGTTGTTGATTTCTTTGATCAATAACATCAACAATGGATAGGGAAAATTTTTGCCTTCTAAAATATACCAGATCTTATAATAACAGCTAATACTGACATATCACTTATTATGATATCAGTAAGTGATCTAAGTATTTGATGAACATTAATGTTAATTCATGCAATCCTCACTAAATCACAACAAAATATATGCTATTATTGTCTCCATTTTAAAAATAAAGAAACTGAAGACTAGAGAGGTTAAGTAACTTTACCATGGTCACAGTGGCCAGGCTATTTTATATTCTAATCATCAATGGGCTATATGTTGAATAAGATTAAATGATCTTGAAATATCACATCATATTTTGATTCTACAATGTGAGAGATGCACTTGATTGTTATTAATTTCCATTTAATGACATATAACTTGGATGTGGAACTTTGGATTGGTACTGCAAGTCTTAACTGATGTATAATATTCATACTCATTTAATGCAAAGTGTGCACAACTTTCTTAGGAGTCTTCTCCTTCTCCCTCTATTCTCTTCAATCCAGTAATTGCTATAAACTGAACTCCTCATTCCAGCTAGCACAGATAATAGTTGATTTAAACTCAGCATATGGAGAATGAGGCCTTTATCTAGTATCCAAGATTGGTTCCCACAAAGAATAAAATGAGCTAAGCAGCTTCACAATGATAGAAGACTTTTGAATAAAGGAAGCAGCATGTACAGCTGTAGCTAATTACAAATTTGGGCTTCACTTTTGTTAACAGCAGACTAATGTTTGCATACCAAGCATTTGTTGTAAATAAATAGCTTTAATAAGTGGGAAAAAAAGACAGTAAGCAACACAATGCCAGGGGTAATTACAGCTATGTTTGCAAAAGCCACAAATGCAGTTTATAATTATCTTAATATGAGAAATGGAGATTATCTCATATTTTAAGCTCTTTATTAGGAATAATTCTAACATTTGAATATTGTAGTATTTGAACAGTTGTCTGATTCTGACTTAATTTTCTTGATATGCTACTTTATGTAACACATAGAAATACAAAATAATACAGCTTAAATGCATAAATCCTTATCTAATAAATAAGATATTTCAAAGCACACTTGATCATATATTTATGGCTTTTAGTTTAGTAATGAATGATTTACCCACTGAAGTAAGGGTAGTATTAAAAGGCTATTGAGAGGAGACATAGTTCATTTCAAATAAGACTACACACAAACCATCTCCTACATTCCCCTCCCCTCCCAAATAAAGATAGCAATACTTTTTATTCTGCCATGATAGCGGCAGTATAGAGCTATTGCATTACATTACTAGAATGACAGGGAAACAAAACACAACTGCAATAACTATGGATACACATAAATGGATTCCATAATCCTCTTAATTTTCCTCTGTCCTGAGATTTGAACAATAATTAATACAGAAGATAATTATATAATATGTCAACCATCATACAATAGTAATTTACTTAACTGAATTTGGTACTCTGATAAATGAAGAAAAAACAAACAAATTTAAAATTATTGGTAAAAAGAGTATGAGTGTCCACATAAAAACCTGCACACAAATGTTTATAGCAACTTTATTCATAATTTCCAAAACTTGGCAGCAACCAAGATGTTTCTCAGTGGGTAAATGCATAGAGAAATTGTGGTACATACATACAATAGAATATTATTGAATGATAAAAAGAAATGAGCTATCTAGCCACAAAAAGACATGGAGGAACTTTTTATGAATACTGCCATCTGAAGAAGCCAATCTGAAATGGTGACATACTGTATCACTCCAACAATACGGCACTTTGGAAAAGGCAAAACTATGGAGATAGTGAAGAGGTCAGTGGTTGCCCGGTGTTCAGGGAGAGGGAGAGGTGAGTAGAATAAGCACAGGGGATTTTTAGGGCAGTGAAACTATTCTGTATTATACTGTAATGTCAGATATGATGTCTTTATAAATTTCTCAAAACTCTATGGAATGTTAAACACAAAGAGTGAATTCTAATGTAAACCATAGGTCTTAGTTAATAATAGACTATTGATCTTGGTTCATCAATTGTAACAAGTATACCACACAAATGCAAAATATTAATAGAAGAACCTGTGCTGGAGAAATGAGGCAGTATATGGGAATTCTACGTATTTCCACTCAATTTTTCTGTAAACCTAAAACTGCTGTAAAATAATAAAGTCTATTAATTTTTTAAAAAGCCTTCAATTAATATTAAATAAAAAAATAGAAAGGGGGATTTTTTTAAAACTCAATAACAGAAAATCTTAAGTCATCTTACTAAGGTAAAATTAGTTTAAAATCATTTCTGTTGAGCAGTGTCTAACATTTTCTCCTAAATTCATATTAAAATATTAATTTTTAAATTATAAAAAAAATCAACATTTAAACACTGAAAATGAGAATAGACATCAATCCATTGACAAGTCTGTTATTCCCTTTCATTAGGTAAAAGCTCAACAGAGCTGGAATGAGAAAAAATCTTGCATTTATTATCCTTGCCTGGAAGTGAGGAGGCAAAAGTAAGGAGCATGTACTGACAGAAGTGATTGAGTTTTATTTTGGACATCAAATCTAATAATACAAAAATATGTTTTAAACTGCAATGACCATATAAAAACTAGATAATAAACAGGAGAAAATTTATATACAGGGAAACAGAAATACTATATAACTGAAGTAAAGATTTGGCTTCATTTTAATGAGGAATAAGACAATCCCAACTCAAAAATAGCTTTTGAAACATATAGAATTGCAGTGTATTAATAAATTACAAATTAATACATAGACAAGTTGCTCCAGATCTAATTGGCAAACTAAATGAACACAAATTACCTGGAGAGTATGATATATTTCTTAAAGTTTTAAAGGAAATATTTTGGTTGATATGATGAAATTATGATTTAACATAGCAGATGTACACTGGGCTACAGAATACCAATTTGCAGGGCTGCTAGATAAAATAATGATACCTAGTTAGATTTAGTTTTAGACAAATAACATTTGTTTTAGAATTAATATGTCCCATGCAATATTTGGACATACTTATGCTATAATTATTTATTGTTTATTTAAATTCAAATTTAATTGGGTTTATTTTTATTTGTTAAACCTGGCAACCCAACACTTTGCCAATCCTGTACATTTTCAAGCCTCGAAGAGAGTATAATTTTAACGATTTAGACTTATTTTCACACATTTTCAATTTTTGAAATGGCAAAAGCATAAATTATGATGCAATACTTACTCATTTTTGAATACTTTCTGGTTGTTAGATTCTATATGAAGCCATATTGGTAAATGAAGATTATGTCTTCATGGGGGATATACGGATGAAGTACAGGTAGATAGAGCTAAATGACTGTTAGTTTTAGTTTAATGTAAAATCACACACAAAGAAGCATCTATAGTAAGTGATTGATATAGACTGTCAAGAAATCTTTGAAAAATGTCCACAGCAAAGGCTATTTAAATAAAAATAGCTGTCATAAGGTAGGAGAAAACATCTTACAAAGAGGAGTCAAATTGAAAGAATAAATAGACACTTCTCTGGCAGGCGCAGCATACGTATCAACAGAGAAATACAGCAGAGATAAGGATTTGGCCAGTTTCATTTAGCATTTATATACACTATCTGTTAGAGAAAATTCATGGTAAAATTCCCAACCTTGATGAAATGCCAAGCTGATGAGGATGAGCACAGGACTTTTCAGGATGCTGTGAAAGGAGTTAAAACATCTGGTAAATGAATTCCAATATTAGACATTTTGATGTAAGGCCATATACAAGACAAGACTTAAATTGTATTTTTAGGTCGATGGTCTCCATCTACTTGTTTTTACAGGGGTCCTGGAGACAAGTCCTTGTAGTTTTCTAAAACATATCAGACCTTTATGTTACTATGACTAGAAACATCTAACACAATTCTGAATGACATTAGGAAAATTATTACAAAGAAAATCTAAACTATTATTCTATATATGCTAATTCACAATAAATTTATATCCAAATTTTGATTCAGACCAATGCATCTGAAGAAATATTTAATAAAATTGGAGGTGGTTTAGAAAATTATGTATGGCTAAGAGTAGAATGTTAAAATGAACAAAGTTATACAAAAAAATTTCTGTATGGGAAATGTGTCTTCTGGGCATATGTTAACAGAAAGCTCAGTGTCTTTTTGAAAAGACAGTTGCTGCTATAGTTTTGTATCTGTACTGTATTATAAAATGTCAACACTAGGAAAAACAACATTTTACTTACAAGCTAATGCAAATTTAAGAAAGATTTACTTTAGTTCCTTCCTGAGATAAGCACCAAAAAAAAAAAAAAAAAACCTAAAATTTACCAGTCTGAATGCAAACTAGTAGGAAGAAATGTGCAGCCAACTAATTAGGAATGAAATTTGAATAGTTGTTCTGCTCAACGTCAGGGCAAGACATATCTGTTCTTGAAAATTTTATTTTTGGATATCAAGCCGTGTATTGGAAAGCCAATTCTTCCTTGGTAGGCAAATTTTAAAAATGCAAATAATCTCTTAAATACTCTACTAAAAAGAAATTGTACTGTCATAGGAAGTAAAAGTTTTCTAATGCCAACTTCTGCTTCATATTGGCAGTAAGTCCATGGGATAAGGTGTTATATACATGTGAAAAAAAATATATTATCTTCTCTAAAACTAGTAGATTATAGGGAGAGATTGGTGATGTGAGTAAAAAGCAGGATGAGAGGTAAAACAAGAACACACCGTAAAAAATAAAAGGCAAAGAAAAATTTGATACACAACTTTCATTAAAATATAACTTTTAAAAAAAACAATAAAATCAGAAGTTACATGTAATTTAAAATTCCTCTTGCCTTTGTTCAAGAGTTGAGACTCAGTGGAATTGCATTTTAGTCATTGTTACTGGTTTTTTAATACCACTAAGATTTTAAGGAGGCATGTATTATACAACTATAACACTGCAATACGGAGGACTTGCCTTGTGAACTCCAAGTACCCTCTTTAAATGCAGCTCCATTTCGGTGTTCACGGGTTGAGCAATTAAATACAATGATTGATTCCAAGTATCTGCCACAAAGACTTGGCATATGTTGGGAATTAAATGAAGACGATTTTCATTATTTTTATTTTGTTAAAAAGGATGGAGAGCAATAGGCAGTATTAATGCATTATCAAGTATCAATGATAAGGAAACTACTGCAATCTCTCCATTGGAGACTGAGCAGGTTTTAAAATAGCTGCTTTCAAGCATGGTGAATGATTTGATCTCTATGTAAAGATAGCTTTTCCAAGAATAAAACATTTGATACACTTGGGTGTGAGGCACATCATCAACAAATGTTCATATATTTAACAAATAAAATCAGAATCCTTGCATTCTGACTTATTTCACCTTCCTCATCTTATAAGACAAATTAAATATAGCCAATTAGGTTGAATTCCAGGAATTCAATTCTGATAGAGCTGCTCATAATTCACAGAAATGAGCTCTTGGTAATAAGGTCAACAGGATCTATTCACTAGAAAATCCATAAAAGCCATAAAGCAATGTGGACAGTCACTTGTCTTTATTTTCAAATTCATGAGTGAGTAAGGATTCCACAATGGGAAGGAACATTTTCTATTTGTGATCATGGAGCCTGTGACATAAAAGTTTCACTTAAACTCTGGGCCAGAGAATCATTACCATCTTGATTAGTTGTTAATGGGTTTCACAAGATGCAATTGCTAGAGCAAGATGCCAAAGCAGATGACTTATGATTCATTTCTTCCACAGCTGAGGTGGGGTTTGTGGAAAGAATGCATTTCCAGGGAAAAGAAAAGAAGGCAGGTGATCAGGCCTATTTTCCTTATGAAAATGATAATGGGGCATCTGTACAAATAGACTAATGAAATTTAAGGGGAGGAGTCTGCAATGCTTTAAGCAGAATGTCCTAGATTTAGGATTATTTGTGATCAACCATTCATCTATAGATTTATGAGGTATGTCTCTCATCCAATTCTCTGAGGTATAAAATGACTACATTTCATGATTTAAATGCTCTCTGTTGTCTGAGGTAACTAAGGTATCTCTATTAGAGAACTAGTCTATTATTCTGGGTCAGGGAGTACATGTCTGATGTTGCAAGAAAGAATGTGGTAGCCACAAGGGAAGTCCCAAACCTCTTCTTGCTTTATCCGGGCATCTTGTGTGTCTAGTATAGATCCTTTAAAACATTAATTAATCTTGAATCTGGATAAATTCTCTTATCTATGTGTGTCTCGTTTGATAATCTGATCTTTTGAGTTAGCTCAATTGTAAAGAGTAGAATTATTATGAGCAACTCTTAGAGCATAATTTGTATTGAGAATTTCACTGATAGGACACTAAGTCTGTTAATAACAACAGTTTAATTTGACGCACTAAAGAGCATCAGGTTTACAACCAATAATACAGCGTAGTTAAATATTTCTAAACCTGGTAATAAAACATACAGCCTTGAAATAAAAACTATTTCCCCTTATAAATTAAAATTAGGTAATAACGATATTTGCAGATTGTAGGGTCCTTCAAATCAAGCACTTTGAATTTTTGATCTTGGGTACTGTGTTACTTTAAAGAAGCGGGTAAAAGAGTCCAGAGTTTCTCATAGAAAGTTGTACTGCTATTTCTCCCTTCCCTCTTAGAAAAACATACAATCTGTCTCTTCACAATCTTGTTCACTTCTGTTTTTTTTTTCCATGCTCTCAAACTCTACAACTATCAAGACAGTAATTCTTTGAATAAGATATTCTGAAATCTGCTCTCTGGCAGTGCAAGGTGAGGCAGGTGTCAATAGTGCAGGCTCTGTGCCTTGAGCAGGGCTTCATCTCTAATGTTTCCCAATCCTTGATTAGGCTGATCAACACACCACAAGGTCAGCTGGAATTAGATAAGGCTGTTTCCAAAAAATTTGATGATGCTACTTTCAAATATAATCTATAAGTTGTTAAGAAATTATTTTTCTGGCCAGGCGTGGTGGCTCACGCCTGTAATCCTAGCACTCATGGAGGCCAAAGCGGGAGGATCGCTTGAGGTCAGGAGTTCGAGACCAGCATGAGCAAGAGTGAGACCCCATCTCTACTAAAAATAGAAAGAAATTAGCTGGACAACTAAAAATATATAGAAAAAATTAACCAGGCATGGTGGTGCATGCCTGTAGTCCCAGCTACTTGGGAGGCTGAGGCAGAAGGATCGCTTGAGCCCAGGAGTTTGAGCTTGCTGTTAGCTAGGCTGACGCTACAGCACTCTAGCCCAGGCAACATAGCAAGACTCTGTCTCAAAAAAAAAAAAAAAAAAAAAAAAGAAAGAAATTATTTTTCTGATTTTCAAAAGTGTAGGCCTTTCAAAGATTTAGGCAGGAAGTAAACTAACAACTCTGACAGTGGAATTTTCAAAATTATTTACACACAAAATTTGAAACGGCAAAAGGATTTTTTTTTTTTTTTTTTGCTATTCTCAAATGCCAGAGATTTATTCAACAAATCAAAAGAAACATCTTGGGAAAGGAATAGTACATATTATTCAAGAGGCCTTTTTCTCAGCCTCAAGAGTCTACTTAGATCAGGCCTGTGTTAGAAATTCATTAAGAGGAGAGTCTTTTTGATGTAGGTCTTCTCCTCTTAATTCATTTATAGCAAGCACTAAATTCATTTGAACAAACCTTTGGGAAACTATAAGAAGTTACAGGATAAATAACTTCACAGAAATATTATGTAATATTGTGTATTATACAGCTTTCTGAATATGTACTTTGTTTTCCTCAGAAATTTACTTCTTTGGAAAATACTGAGGCACTTAACTGGAGATTTTGATTTTTTTCCATTATGAAAAAGTAGGAAAAATAATACTGTGCTCAAAATGGAATATTCTGCTTTATATATGTAATATTTTTCTAATTATTCATGAATTTTATTTAATATCAAAATCAGATAGATTTCTGTTTTCTGACATGGAACCAAAGAAATGCATTAAAACAAATAGACCTCTACAATTCCTTCCTATCTGTTCTACCAAGATTCTTACTGTTTCTGACAATTATATTTCAGTTGATTATTATTCCTCATACTCTCCCTACATTCTATTTTGATGTTTTGATAGCACTGTTCTCCTAATGGGCATAGTAATGGAGGGAAGTGAAGGAAGAACACTCTGGTTCGCTCAACCGAGGTATCCAACCCATTGAGAAAGGGTTTTGTGCAGCTTTTTGATTGTTATGGACTCCAAGGAACAGATCTAATACCTGTGCATGTTAAATAATTTAACATAATCTGCATGCACTTCTGTAATAACCTTATTAATGACTGACTAGCTGTTTACTTCCTGAGACAAAAGCAAAAAGAAATGAAATAAACTAAAACAAATAGCAAAAGATGATACGCAGCAAAGAGTATGAAGATATATCTTTCCTTCTCTACAGTATATTTATTCTTTTTGAAATTACATGTTCTAAAAATTGACTGCTTTTTTGTAAAGTTATGGTTTTAGAGTTTTAAAGTCTGTTCATATCAAAACTGTTTGCAGTTTAGGAAATGGAGGCCTAGAGATCTCAAGTTCTAGAATTGCTAAGTAGCAGAGCTGGGAGCCATATTGTTTTAGCCTGGTTTCCCTAGGAGAAGAGCCAGAGAAAACAGCTGGTGTGAGGGTGGTTTATTTGAGAGGTCATCTCAGAGAGAAAGAATGATGGTTGGGAAGTAAAAGATTGAAGGGGGGAAAGGCATACACATTTTATTATCCAGTTGGCTACTGCTACAGATGACTGATTCATGAGCCTAATGAACTTTCTACCAACAGGGCAAATGGGGCCAGCATTTATCTATTGGCCTCTAAACTCCAGTGGTCAAATGTGTCCCCAATAATTTAACTTTCTCATATTTCAGTGATGCACTTCAGGAAAGCCAAATACTTTCTCACTCACATCTCGTGCCAGTGAGTTAGAGATTCCAGACGAGAATGTGAAGAGTAGGAGGCTCAGGTAGACATGAAACACAGACTTAATTCACCTGCCAGAAGGTGGTTAAAACCTGTGCAAAACTGGAGATGATAAACCAGGATTTGGAGTAAAATGTAAGATTAAAAGTATTTTAGGTGTTGAACAAGAAGTTTCTGATCCTCATCATACATGAAATACATACATATATATATATACACACATATATAAGTATATATAGATATATGAGTATAGCCCTTGTATACCTAATTAAAACTCTTTTCCAGTATATCATACTGTACTACCAGGTACCTCAGAATCACTTCATTTCACACATTGACAATTCAGCCCCTTTCCCATTTTCATTTTAAAATTTGCAGTGCAAATTACAATATTTTAAATGGAAGTCCTTAACTCATGAAATCACAGAATGTCTTAGCATTTTTATTGTGTGCCTTTCCTAGATTTCAAAATTTGTACAAACTCTAAAATATACAGTGAAATACTATGCTTAATGATTTTCTTTTCCACTGTATTCATTTGACAATCATTCCTAACATTTAACATTTCTTTGTTTCTCACTGACTTCTGCATATGTTTTTCTTTTATACTGTATAAAAAACACTGGAGTGGCAAAGTCCTGAAAAACGATCAGAAACTGCAAACCTTTATCTGTTTCAATTACAAATGTTTTACCTGTTTATAGATGCAAAATTTTCAAATCAGACAAACAAATTTCTCTGATCAAATTCTACATGCAAAAGGTAACCAAAAGCATTATGTTCTATTAGAAATGCAGGTGCTTGACACTATTTAATGGAACACAGTGGTGTCCCACAATGTCTTTGACAACCTGAAGCGTGCCTCCTGAATAGACTTGTGAAAGTTTAATTGGATAGGAGACCACTCCACGAGGGACCACTAGCACTTTAATAGCTAGCTGAAGACCCCTAGTGAGGTTGAATAATTACAATCAAGGAGCTATAGCCGTTACCATGACTGCACTTATACTTCTGCAGAAAGGCCCATTTTCCCCTCCATGACAGTTCACTTTGTATTAATTATAGATTACATGCTTCAACCCTCTATCATTATGCTAGCATATTCTCATAAAGGATGGTACATTAACCATAAAATACTGTGTTCATTGCATGTATGATTGTTCAACTCCCTGCACTGGGTGTGTGTACATGGAAGAAAGGGTGAAAAGGTCACTTTATATTAATAAATGTCAATGGCACCAGATGTGCAAATAAAAAATCAAAAGGCAGCAAAAGAAAAGCTGGCACACTTTCAAGTCAAAATGGAGCTATCATGTGTACTTTACCCTCTATTTTTATTTCCCAACACATGTTGGTTCAGAATGCAGCAGGCTTGAAATATAGTTAACATTAGATAACTGAATTCTTCCAATTTATGCAAAGTTACGAATTTTCTGCAAAGCTACTCTTGTCTCTCTTCAAACTTCTCTTTTTGTGAACACTGACCATGGATCCTGAGCTAGGTAAGGGAACTCACAGGAGATCATTTACTGTGTGTGCATCACCGAAGTAAACATTAGTAATCACAGTAGTCTTTGGTAACATGTTTGGAGTCTGGAACTATCATGTAGATTCCTATTACAGACCTGGTGTCACCCATCCTCCAAGAAGCTCTGGTTCCTCTGAATGGGGAATGGTATTTAGAGACCCTGATCTGGGACACAGGAATGATCTTTTCTAGTGAATTTGCCATTATTTCTTGACTTTTTGAAAGGACAGTGATGAGTAATCTGTATTTTTTTAAAAGAAAAATGTTTTATGAGTTGTACAGATATTTTTAGTTCATTTACAGTATGTTGTTTCATTTCTTGGGTCTTTAAAATTTTATTTCTTTTCTCTTATTAAAATTTTATTCCTAATGGCATTAAAATAATTATGAAAATACAGTATCAAAGTTAGTACTAAACAATATAATTACTTAAAAATGTAAGGAATTTGTAGTTTTGGAACTTTTAAAAATCTTATCATCTTATCATAACCCCCCTTTCTATGACATGGCTACCAACCCTATACAAAATTAGTATCATTTGTTTTATTTTTATGTAAGGTATACATATATAAATACATACATACAATACATAACAATATTATTAGTAAAAATAGGCATATATACTTATAGAATTATTAAATATATAAATATTTATAGGTTCCAAATTTAAATCTACATTATAAACTGAATTCTCATAATTCTCATAATAAGAAGTCTCACTTTTGTCCCTATCCTCCTACACTTCTGCCTATTTGTTCCATTCATATAAGTAACCATTTCACTATTTAATTTATTGACTTATGCTTTCTTAAATAAATAACTTACTCCAGCATATCATACACATTTTTCTCTACCTTTATATTTTTTCACTTTTATGCTCTAGAAGATCTACATAGCAGTAACTAGAGATGTTTCCTATGTCTTTTTACAGCTACAAAATAGTTAATGTGTGGTTGTTTCATACTTTATTGAATTAGTCACTTGATGAACCAATGAATTTTTGGTTTGCTTTAGTCTTTTTCTGTAATGATTAATTATTCCAGGAAATTTTAGGCATGAGTTTCTGGACTCAAAATTTATCCAATACTTTGTAAATCAATGGTTGAGTAAGGGCATCTCCAGCATGTAAGAGATGTTTTATTTTATCATGGATAGATGGATGACTAATCAAATTATTTCATCAAAGAATGTTTCTGAGATCCTTGTTTGTTTTTACATTCATATATTCTGTATATCTAGTGGGTGAGTCATGTAGAGATAAAAGTCTTCAGGATTTATTGGGCACCCTTCCTTTATCATGATCATATTTGCATAGATGTTTGATAATAGAGTGTTTTTTAATTTTTTAAAAATTTCCTAAAGCAGAGAAATATAACTGTTCGAGAAAAAACTGTATTTTTCCTTCATGTTGACAATGCTTCTATTTCCTGAGGGAAGATTAAAAGGATATTACACATATCAATGTATTTCTCCTTTCTTGCAGCTAATTTAGGTAAGGTGTGTCCTGCAATAATGGATAACAAAATACTAGAAAAGCTCTTTCTTTTTGATGTAAAGTTTATACTAATGGGTCTGGAAACTGTTGGTCTAATGGCCAAATTCAGCCTAAAACCAAAATTTATGTTGCCAAATCTCATTGCCTTTTGGTAGCGACATCCTCTTCATTTTGTCACAGCTGCTGCCTTTTTCTGTTGCTTTCCATCCTGCTACTTCATATATTTACGATAAGTATCTGGTGTGTAACGCCATTTGAGTTTCTGACCTATGCCTAAAATAATTAGAGTTTTTATGCAGAAAGAATGAAGTCAAGAGATTATAAAATTTAGATATTACTTTTAGCAATACAATACAACTTATTACATAAGACAATTCTTAAAATTAAGGTATAATTGATACAGTAATATCATAGGAATTAGATACTAGGAGTAATATTCATTAAGTATGATGCATGCAAAGTTAGACAATTCACTGGTTATTAGAATAACTGTTGGGGATTTACTTATTAGTTGAATGTTAGTTGTGAAATTGATGTTTTTGTAATAGGAACATCTGGCACTTGATAACAATTCGACAGTGTCAGCCACTGTTCCAAGAGCTTTACCTAAAAATATACATTTGATTGTTTCAACAACCCTATGAAGCACTGTTATATTCCTTATTTTACAGATGAGGAGAATTATGTATCAAGAAGAGAGCTTATGTAACTAGGTTCAGCTGACACAGCTACTTAGTCCTCGGATTCGAACCCAGGCAGTTCCCATCCAGAGTCCATGCTCTTACATCACTATGCTGCCGCTTCATTTTATTTCATATTCTCAAGTTGGAACAAACATGGTTGAATCTCCAAACATGCCAGTTTTCCCTCTTTATGGCTCGGCTTGTAAAAACATTGCTATAGCAACTGTGAGGTATTTGGGAGAAACCTCACAGTTCAGACACCGTTAATCCCTTCCTTATGTTCAAAGCATTAACATGTAAAAAATATTTCCATTTAGAAAACATAAGTGTTAGCAGGATCAAAAAAAAAAAAAAAAGAATTAGAAGCTGTATTTTTCAGGAGTATATTTTATAAAAGCTTCTTGTAAGAAGCAAATTTCAGGGTGGTTCTCCTCAGCAGGCTTTCAGGCTCTGTAACCCAGGGCACCCACCCTTACTTCCCATCACTGGCCTCTTATCCAGGAAGGCCTGGTTCCTGATTTCCTTTTTATTTAAATCTGCCTTACTTAAAACTATGACAGAGTTTAGATTATTCAACAAGTTAGACAGACTTTTCTCCCCCAATAAATCTTAACTCATGAGGGTTAGACTACATTTGTATGGCTTATTAAATTATTTGATTCTTCCTAGGCAATTCTTTTATTAAATAAATTTTATTGTGTTTATTTGAGGTTTACAACATGATGTTTTGATATACATACACTTAGTAAAATGGTTATAATAGTCAAGCAGACTAATGTATCTATCATCTCACATAGTTACATTTTTTGTGACAGTAATAACAAAAATCTACATATTTAACAAAAATCTCTAATAGAATACAATTTTATTAACTTTAGCCTTCATATTGTACGTTAGGTCTCTAGACTTGCTCATCCTACATATCTGCTGTTTTGTATCCTTTGACTAATATCTCTCCATTCCCAGCCCCCCAACAGTGGTAACCACTATTTCATTCTTTCTCTGTGTATTTAAGCTTTGTGTTTTTAGATATTTTACATATAAGTGAAATCATGCCATATTTTTATTTCTGTGTCCGGCTTATTTCATTTAGCAAAATGATTTCCCTTTTAACTCACCTTTTTCACTATATCTCCATGACATCCAGCAGACACTTCCACCAAATCACCTCTTTCACCTAAAGTGTCTTTTCCCTTATGTATGTGCTTATCAATATCCAAAACCATTTTTGAATTTTAGAAAAAACTCAATCTCCAGGGATAATACTTATTCTTCTCAAGCATACATTGTTTTTATCCTTGTAAATATTATGACACACAATATTTATTTTACTCAGGGTTTCATATCTTATAAATATGTTTCTTGTATTTTTATTTAACTGCTCTATATCTGAATGTCTCATCTCCCCAAACAGATTGTACGCATCTTTAGATGATTAGATAAATTCTATACATATCTTTGATTTTCCCCTTACCCCATGACTAGTATAGTTACTGTAATGAGGATATATTCACTAAAATATTAACTTTAATTGAATGGAAGATGGCTTCTCAATAAGTTGGATTAGTTCCATTTCCACATCGTAAGTAAGGCAGATATAAAGTCGTGATCATAAATAGGAGAAGATTTGCTTTCCCAAAGGGTGTGTGGGTAGGTATGTGTGTGTGTATAATGTATGCATATATGAAAAAGGTGTGTGTGTATATATATCTACAATACAATGTATGTACATGCACACACACATACACACAGGTTCAAAGTAAGTCAGAATAGGAATCATGCCAGAATAGAGCCCAGGCAATTGAAAAAAAAAAAAAAGAGCCATTATAACCTCTTGTGTTGGCTATCTGAAAGTGCCTGTCTTTTTTCTCTCACAGCTGCATTGCTAATTAAATTGAATGGGCTCAATTTTAGCTGAACATTAATGGTATAATTGCATTGCTGTAAGTAATTAAAACCTTATCCTACTTATCCTGACAGATGGTTTGGTTGAAAGTTTCAACTGCAAAGGATAAAATTTATATAAGTGGATTCTAGAGAATAGAATCACTCACTCATATTTTGATTGCTTGGGAAATAATTCCATAGACTTTTATCCCACTGAACTTGCTATGAGAGGTAATTAGTAGATTAAAACTCCTCAACCACTACGAATCTATGAATAACTATTTTTTTACATGAACTAATTTTACCTATTGTAATAGCTTTACTTATTGTGATGGCTCAAGACTTAATTGACCTATAAACAGTAAACTTCAATCTGAGAATTTAGGCTGAGGAAAATGTTCTTATTTAAAGGAACACACATTTTTTTCCACATTACAAACATTCCTTTGACTCAATTGTTCTCCCAAACTTGTTTATTGTAAACATGGTAAGTGGATTAAAGGAAAATTGGGCTTGTAGTGTATTAGTTAAATGTTCCTATGGAATTTATTGATTAAATAAATTTGCACATGGTTGCAAATTTACAACATATTATTAAAGATGTTGTTCTCTACTCCATCACACAGTGATTTTATAAAAAGTCCTTGGCTATTTTTGAGTAGGAGCTTCAAGGCGAACAAACCATTGTATTGAAGAAGTATATGAAACCCCAGAAATATTTTATTGGGTATGTTGTGAGGGGCTCATGTGTAAGAGAACCAATGGCAACTTTTCTCTCTCTCCTTCCTCCCTTCCTTTCATCTTATTTCCCACCTTCTGTTCCTTCCTTCTTTCCTGTTCCATTTACTCAATCCTATTTCATCAGTGTAAGTACTGAGAAACAAATCACAAAAATTCCCAGATGTGTCACAGAATATGAAGTGTGAGAAAGGGTCTGAAAAGCAAAGAAGCCCACAGCAGGGGTAGGGCAAACCTGAACAGTAACAGAGACTACAAGATTCTCTTGCAGGTCCTTTCAGTGATATTTCCTCCAGTCCTGGATCAAGTATTTTTTTTAATATGATAAGTTTTCTTCTTGTTTATGCTTAAATACCTTTTAAGAATATCTATTAGAAACATTTTTAATGATATTGCTGATTTTGTATCATCACCAGAAACAGCGAGTTAAAAATGCCCATCAAAAATTGAAAAATATACAATGTCCCTATCTTAATAATCTTATAGGAAAGGATTCTTTTATAATTGACCACCACATAATTTCTGCATAGATAAGGAAAATGCAAAATTTTATACTAGTTTTCTCTAATTAGTGGGATTGATAAAATTCCTGGGGTACATTTTTGTGTAATTGTCATCTGAAGCATTTGTGAAAAGCCATGCAAACCAAAACAAAACCTAGCAGCTACCACCCATATTTTGCCTTAATAATAAGTGCAGTACAATAATTTGGAACAAAGAAAAATATTAATACTAATATGAAAGTATTAATATTAATACTAATACTAATAAAATTAGTATTTTTACCTAAACTCTTTTGTATTTTGGGTGTTTTCCCTACTATTGGAAAAAACTAGTGGATTCTTCCCAAACTATTTTAAAAGTCAACTTTATAATACTGACTGTACTGCTAATTATATATAATTTAATGTACATGGACTTGGGGAAAACCCTGAATTTAATCTTTTTTTTGTTTTGTTTGTTGACAAGTTGCCAAACAATACCATATAATCATATGAAAAGTTTTTCTGCAATAGGGATTCTGATAATGAATAATCATTCACATCTAATAGTTTGTTGTAGGCTTAATATGTAAATTGTCACTATTGTAGAAAAGCATCTCAATTAAGTCCAAGAACACTAACTCAATCATACTTTTCTCACAAAATTATACTAGCATCTGGGAAACCTCCGACCAGCTGTTCACTGCTACAATTATAAATGAACTGTTAAATAGTCTTTCTCACAGGCACAAATAATATGTATGCATGCTCTCTCTCTCTAGAAAAACCAATTGCTTGACTGCCTATCATGACCTGTAGTCTTCCTTCCATGAACAGGTTTATTGTTTGAACTATATCTATTTTTTGAATGTTAGGCCTTCATATATTTTTACCCCCATATAAATATGAAGGTCAAAATTATCTTCATC
>CAUYPO010057371.1:0-35963 GCA_963574435.1 Cheirogaleus major
CACCCATCCATCTCTCCATCCATTCATCCATCCATCCATCCATCCATTCATCCATCCACCCATCCATCTCTCCATCCATCCATCCATCCATCCATCCATTCATCCATCCATTCATCCATCTCTCCATCCATCCATTCATCCATCCACCCATCCATCTCTCCATCCATCCATCCATCCATCTCTCCATCCATCCATCCATTCATCCATCCACCCATCCATCTCTCCATCCATCCATCCATCTCTCCATCCATCCATCCATCTCTCCATCCATCCATCTCTCCATCCATCCATCCATCTCTCCATTCATCCATCCACCCATCTCTGTCCACCCACTTCTCCGTCCATCCACCCATGAACCCCTTTTTTCAAGCCCCGCTCCAGCCCCACCCGCCCCTCTCTCCATCTCATGCATGTTTATTCGCGTCCCCACCCCGAGGCCCGCGCGCCTGCCTTCATTCTTTCCACGAGCAGCTAGCAGCTGCCTCCTGTGTATCTCGCGGCAACAATACGGAGATCAAAAGGCACTGATGACGCAGCCACTGGCCTCTGGAGTGACAGCCTGCCACCAACTAAAAATAGACCAGAGTCAACCAGGATGCTGGTCCTCCCTCTGTTCCTTCTCTCATCCTCTGAGTCCCTGCCCCCTCGGCAGGGGACACCCTCCATGTGGCCGGACGGTTTCAGATCAAAGAGGCAGTCACGGGATGGGTGGGGTGCTGTCCGGGCTGGGTGACCAGGTATGGGGTCGAGGAAGGGGGTGGGTCAGATGATGTGGCGGGGGCAGAGGTGTTTGAGAGAGTGCCAGCAAGGAAGGCAGGCAGGTTGGGGGAGGGAAAGGAGGCATCTGGTCTCGGCTCCAGTGAGGGTGGGGAGCCCGAGTCCCCTGGACGGAGATGCACCAGGACGCGGTGTGGCCGGGCTGCGTCAGGGTCCTGGGCAGCAGGGCCTTGGGGTGGCCCTGGGCATCGAAGGGCTTGCTGGCATCCCGGGGCCGTCACTGACCCCCGCGGGAGGCCGTGGCACTCTGGGGCCAGGATGGAAAACCCTCGGCCCTCTGCCCGTCTCCTCGCTTTGACAGGTGACCCTACGGTGCCTAGAGGAGGACAGGGGCTCACAGGTCCTCGGGTGTCTCCTCCAGGCCAGGCGCTGTGCGAGGTACAGGACTCGGAAGGGTGTGGTGCCCTGCCAGCCTCGCCTTCTCAGAGCTTCGGCTGCACGGGGACAGCCGGGGCTCGAGGCCAGGTGCAGGCGCGGGGTGGGAGGGTGGTGCGGGATCCCAGGGCCGAGGTGTGAGGGGACAGTGTGGCCCACCAGGAAGGGTGAGCACAGATGGCGTCCCGGGGCACCACTCATGAGGCGCAGAGGCCTTGGGGCCCTGGCAGAAGAGGGGCCTGAGGAAAGTGACACTGGGGAGGCCACGGGGCGCGGAAGGTGCCTGGCTGGCTGCAGGGAAGAGGGGGCCACTGGGGGCGCGGGCAGGGAGTGCCGTGGTCTGGTTTATGTTCCGAAGCCCCTCTGGCTGCTGCACAGAGACAGGAATGTGGGGGGAGAGAAAGCCGGGGCGCCCCTGGGGACGGGGCTGGCCCTCGGCATTGGGAAGGAATGCCGTCTCGCCCGCCAGAGGTGCCCCTGGCCCGGCAGAGGCTGCCGCGGCCGAGGAGCAGCAGCGTTGCGGAGCCAGGCAGACTGTGACGCAAACGTGCGCCCCATCGCTTCGACCTGTGCCTGGGTGCGAGTCGTCAGGGTGGGCTGGGAACGGACCCTCCCCTGGGCCCAGGTCACCGAGGAGGAGGAGGAGGAGGAGGAGGAGGAGGAAGGGAGGGAGTGCGGGGAGGACTTCTAGGAAGGGCTCTGGGGCTGCCCAGGTGTGTGAGCCAGCACGCTTCCTGCTCTGCTCAGACAGGTTCCGGGGCACTGCTGTTCCCTGAAACAGGACGCGAGGGAGGAGAGGGTCCTGGGCCAGCAGGGGCCACGGCCGGCCGAGGGGCGAGCGCAGGGCCAGGGCTGCCGAGGCTTCCTGAAGAGGGAGTGACTCGGAGGGCTTTGGGGGGCAGGCCGGGGCCCACATGGCAAGAGGACGAGGTGGGAAGGTGGCGCGGGGCGTGGGGCTCGCCTGGCATGGGGCCTGGGCTGCTGCCGGCTCTGAGGGCCGCCCCTGCTACGAGCGTGCACCGGAGGGGCTTCCCCTGCCGTCTGGTCATTTCTCAGAAGTGCTGCCCGGCAGGGACCCAGGAGTCGTTCTCTCCCCGTTTCGCAGATAATGAAATGGAGACTCTGAAAGCTCAGCCTGCCGGAGGTCTCGCTCCGGGGGCCGAGAGGGTGGCAGGGGCTGAGCTCACCCCTTCAGAGTCTGGGGATGGTGATGAGGGTGGGGTGGCTGGGAGGCACAGGGCCGGGGCAGAGGGACACTGAGCACCCAGGGGACAGAGGCCGGGGCACTGGCGTCTCCATCAGTGTCACGAGAAGAACGTGCCCCGGCCACCGGCCCAGAGGGATGAGAGACCCTGACTGATGGCACCTCTGCCCAGCCCAGCCACCCTGCAGACCCCCGAGTGGCTCCGTGTCAGGCAGTGAGATCTGAGGGCTGCTTGTTACACGGCATGACTGACTGCTACTGAGGGGTGGGCCCCGCGGTTTCTCTGAACTTGGCAGAATGCTCACAACCCTTCTTCTTCCAACCGCATCACAACTAGGACGGGATTCTCAGGAGCCCCCGGGCACAGGCGGAGCTCTGCTGACCCACTGCCCACCCCCACAGCCACCTCGCTAGGCACAGCCCTGCTGTGTGTGCAGAAGGGCCCACCCTTGTCCCAGCTCGCACGGTGCCAGTTGCCAGTGCTGGAGAGGGCCCCGCGGCCGTGTGACAGCTGCCAGTCCGAGCAGGAAGTCCCGCCATGTGATCTGCTTGGCCCCAGAACCCTGCTCACCCATCAGGGCAGGCAGCTGGCCTGGCCCGTGTAAGCCTGGGGGGGGAGGCTGGGACTGAAGCTGTGCAAGCCTGGGACCGCGTTGCCCGTCTGGCCCTCAAAGCAGCCCAGTGGGTGGTGTCACCACACCCAGCCAGCAGATGGGAAAACTGAGTCTCAGGGAGGTCTCGCGCTTGGTGACCTCCTGAATCCGTCTGTCTCCAGGGAGCTCCCTTCTGTTCCCACTGTGTGCACAGGGTCTGGGTGGGGGAGAGACGGGCAGGTCACGACCCCGGGCCACGTGTGTGTCACGTGTGTGCCACGGTCTCCCCAGCTCCTCCAGACAGCGGCCGGCCAGCCCTCCCGGCACCACCCCCACCAGGACGGCGCTCAGGCCTGCAGCAGCAGGAGGGCAGGAGTAGACCCCGGGCTGAGCATGGGGTCCTCGTCCTGTCCCTCTCATCACTCGAGTGTCCTGCTCAGTGGGACTCCCAGCCCTGTACCTCCAGACAGGCTCTTGGAAGCAGCAGCCTCAGTCTATGACGTGTGGGGTCCCTCAGCGTAGCGACAGGCGCCTTCCCCATCACTGCCGCAGAGCGTGAATGCCAGCCAGCCTGCCCACGCACAGGGCCCACGCTGACACTTGGAGCGTGACAGAGGGAGGCCAGGCTGAGCAAACGGAAACAGAAGACCAGGGAACTAAGACGACCTTAAGATATAAGCTCTTCCCTGATAAAACTCAGGGGTCTGAATTTTCACTGGGAAATACAGACGCCTGGGGCTAGAATGCACAGACTTAAAAACTTCCAGAAAAAAAAAGACAGCCCTCTCACAAAGGCGTGAGAATTAAGCAAGCACCAGACTTCTTAAAGACAGGCTGGATGCTGGAAGACCACGGGACGAGGTCTTCAAAATTCTGAAGGAAAGTCACTTTCCACTCGAAATTCTATACCTAGCTAAACTATCAACAGGGCGCAATGGTGGAATCAAGGCATTTTCACCACGTGGGACTCTGAGTGCTCACCCTCTGCGTGCTCCGCGTCAGGGAGGCACTGGGGTTGCCCCAGAAAACTGAGGAAACAGAACCAGGAAGGCCTGAACTCCAGGGAACAGTGAACACAACCCAGGACAGTCACAAAGGTAAGTTCCAGAAGGACTGGAGGCGGGAGGTCTCAGGAGAGACGGTCTCAACTGCCGCAGGAGAGGAAAGGGCTCTGCACAGAGGGGATCTGGGAAGAGGGCGCCAGCCTGGCAACCGGGGCACCTGTGCAGGGTGGGGAGCGGACGAGGCCAGGGGAGGGTGGCAGGGAGGCAGCAAAGCCACCCGGCCTTCTAGAGTCAGTATGTGGGAAGAATCCCTCGACCTGGAGATTATTCCAAATCTATGTGAAGAACCAAGGAAGAGGTGTCTGTGGGGAGAGGACCACCGCGCCCATCTGCATTTCATATGGAACCAAGACAGAAGGGCGGCTGGCAGCAGGGCCTCAGGACCACGAGTGTCACCAACCTGGACCCATGTCCCCATCACTACGGTGCGTGACAGCCACGCACGGGGAGGCAGGCGGCCGGGGTCGTGGTGCTGCTCGGGACCATGTAAAGTCGAGAGAAGACCACACAGACCCACGATGACTCAGCTTTCCACATTTTGTAATATTTTCCCCTTTACCCTATAAGTGACATTTAGAAATGAATTTCTCTTTTGGTGAAGAAACATCAGAATTCAGCATTTTTTCCCCCATTTCACTTTGGTTTTCTTTTCTTTGTTAAGAAAAATGCCATCTTAAAAGTCACAGGTATCACGTGATTATTTATAATAGTTTCTGATAGTATATCTGTGCATTTGTCTGTCCACCCACTCATCCATGAGTCATCCATTCATCGATCCTCCCTCCCTCTCTCCACCCATTCATCCATCCCTCCATGTATCGATCCATTCATTTGTCCATCCATCCATCCATCCATCTATCCTTCCATCCATTCATCCAACTATTCATCTACCCAGGCATCTACCCATTTATTCATCCACTCATCCATCCATCCATCCGTCCATCCATCCATCCATCTATCCTTCCATCCATTCATCCAACTATTCATCTACCCAGGCATCTACCCATTTATTCATCCACTCATTTACCCATTCACCCTTCCATCCATTCATCCAACTATTCATCTACCCAGGCATCTACCCATTTATTCATCCACTCATCCATCCATCCATCCATCTCTCCATCCACCCACCCACCCACCCATCCTTTTTCTATGCATCACGCAGAGAAATGTCTGGAATGCTGCTCCCCTCACACTGATGGTGGGTATTTCTGGAATAACAAGGGGTATCCTTAGGGAGAAGAGGGGAGTCAAAGAGATTTTCACCTTCCATTTTAGACTTTTCTGTATAGTTTGAATTTTCTAGAAATTCAAATAGAACCAAGATTATCTATCAATCTACCTAAACATTTCCATTAAAATCATTAATGGAAGTTACCTACGGAGATACTAAGGTCCTCTTTTTGTTTACTTATCTGTTCAGCTCTGCATCGAAGTCTATTAATAGCAGCCTTGAATGCTATTTTCGGACGCCCCTCCCTCGGAGGTCTTCCCTGACCACTCTCGGCCCTCCCCGGCCCCGCGCCCTGCTCCGCGCCTGCCCGGTAATTACGCTGCTCTGTAATTACGTGGTGTGTCTTTGACTGGGAGCAGCTCGGCTTGACTGGGAGCAGCTCGGCAACACCGGGACCCTGTCCTGTCCCTGCAGCACCTCCAGCCCCTCGCCGTCTGGGCTGTCACGGGGGCTCGCGCAGGTGCCCTGGGAGGGCTGGGGACGGGGCCAGCCTGGACGGGCTCCCCCTCCACGTCCCGGGCAGACGGTGTCACGTCTCGGTCTGGCGCTTGCCAGTGGGCGGGGAAGCCAGCCCACAACCGTGCCCACAGCAGTGCCCACGGAGGGGGCGGGAGGCGGGCGCTTCCGCTTGCCACGTGCCGGGCGCCCGGCCAGGTGCTTGGCAGGGAGGGCTCCAGGTGACGCTGGCACCCGCCCAGAGCGAGCGTGAGCCTCCTTCCCGCAGACAGACGTGGAAACCGAGGCTCAGTGGGGCGGCGTGCGGCGCCTGGGCTCTCTGCTGCAGCCCCGCTCGCTCGTGCCGCCACCGGGGGCTGCAGGGGATGGGAGGGACGAGGGCAGATGGGGTCTCGAGATGGTGGCCTGGTTGGGGGCCAGGTGGCCTTGGGCAGAAGCGAGGCCATGTCTGTTTGGGAGGAGGTCGGTAGGCGGTGCCAGGTGGAGAGCTGGGGCTGAGAGAGGTCCCTGAGATTGGGGTGCAGTGGGCTGGGGGCGGCTAGACCCCAGGGGTGCCCACGCTGGCTCCTGCCCCTGCACTGGGCCCCGCGGCGCCTGCACGTCCGCTGGGGTTGACAGGGTGCCTGTCTCGGTCCCGCCTGGCTGAGAGGGCTCGGAGGCCGTGCCTGGCCCCTTCTCCACACGGAGAGACGTGTGGCCTGAACAGGCTGGGGGGGGGGGGGCTGGAGCTGCCTCCCACGCTCCCGACTGCGGGGCCAGCGTCCCCCCTGGGCTCAGCACAGCAGAGTCCTTGGGGGGGGGGACACCCAGGAGCTGTGGGGACAAGGGGCCCCATTGCCTGTCTGCCCACTCAGTCCAGCAGACGCTCTTGGAGGGAGGGACCAGGCGCTCGGGTCCCAGGGCCCGGGAGGTGGGGTGGGCAGGGGGTGGGGTGGGCCCCTCGCAGAGGAGGAAAAGGGCAGGGGAGAGGGTGGGAGGCGGGGGCGGGCGGCGAGCCTGGGAGAGGCGGGCGGCTGGAGTGGGCCCGCGGCTGGGAGGAGGGTGGGGAGTACGGCGGGGTGCCCCTCGCCCGCCCTGCGCCCGGAGCCCCGCGGCGCATCCCTGGAGGCAGCACGTGCAGGCGCGGGGCGGGAGGGCCCGGCGGGCCGGAGCGAGGGGAGCCCGGGGCCTGTGGCGTGTTCCAGGGAGAGATTTATTAGTGAAACAAAAGCATATTTTTCCAGGCAGGACTGTTTGTGCTGTTACCTCATGACATTGCCTTGGCCGCGGGCCCGGGGCGGGCGGCCGGGAGGCCCCGCGCGGCGGCCACGGCGGCACAGACCCACTCGTAGCCGCCTGGTCCCCTCCCGGCCTTATCTGGTCCTGGACATCAAAGCGGGGGCTTTTCATAAGCGAATTAAAATAGCACACAAACAGCGCAGGGCCGGGAAGACCCCGGGCCAATTAGCTCCGGGCGGAATAAGAGGCCTTTCAGTGCAGCGCTGCCGTCTTAAGGAGTCGCCGCGGCTTGTCAGGCGGGATGAAATATTTTGCCCAAAGCTCATTATAATAATGAACCTGCATTTCTTTCCTCAAGAGAATAATTAGCAGACTTCCAAACGGGTTAAAGCAGCAATTTAAACACTGCCCCTTAATTGTCCCATTTACTCCATTCTGCGACGAGGAAACGCTGGCGCCTTCGGAAAGAGCCGAGACTCCCAGCGCCCTCCCTGCGCCGGCTCCGAGCTGCGGGGCCTGCAGAGAGGGGCTGCGCCCCAGCTCCCGGGGGCCCCCAGCCCTGCCACCCCCCATGCCGGGGCACGGGAGGGGGTGGGGCGGGGTGAGGCTGGGCCTGCAGGCCAGGCCGAGTCCGGACAGCCCCGAAGGGCGGCCTGCGTCCAGTGTGCTCACGGGCAGCAGCCTGGTGCATCTGGGGCCCTGGCGACGCCCACAGAAGGGACGGAGGGGCCCCAGGTGGGATGGAGCAGAGGACCAAGCAAGCCAGAGAAGGGCGAGATCGGGCGGAGTGGGGGTCAGGGCCACAGTCCCACAGAAAGCTGCGGCATCGCCGTGGCTCTGAGAAAGCAGACACGGCCCAGCCGCTGGCCACCTGGTGTCCGGCCACTCGGTATGGCGGGGTGGGGGCCTGGCGGGCCCGGGTCACGCAGCCCACTCAGCTGTCATGGCAGACGGGGTGGTCAGGCTTCGCCGAGCCCTGGATGGCCGGGCGGGACCGATGAGTCCAGGCGGCGGTGTGGCTGGCCGGGCCGGTGTCCTCCCGCAAGGACGCCTGCTTGTGTCTCCCATTCTCCTTCCTCATCCACATTTATCGCTTATCTTTTTCCGATGGTAAGAACCACTCGTGGCGGATTTCGGAAGATACAGAAACACCTTTCCAAAACCCGTCTCTAGGCCCACCCTCCCGAGACAGGTGGGGTCGCCTTTCGGTGGTGCGTTTTCTGCAGGGCGAGTGTCCCCTCCTCAGCTGGGTCCTGTACGTCTCCACGGCCCACACCGGGCCTTTTCCTGGGCCACCGAAAGATGTCTGAACGCGGCACAATTGTCCCTAATGTGCACAGCAAGCACCGACCGTCCCACAGACGCGGGACACGCGGTCTGTTTCCAATTTCTCACTATCACAAACAAGGCTGTGGTTAACTTGTTTGTGCATAACTCTTCGCAGCAACTCGGATTTGCTCTTTAGGGACAGAATCCTGTGGGGGGAGGGGAGGCGTTCCACACCCGTGACCCCAGTGCCCTCCGGGGCGGGAGCCGGGCTGCGGTTCCGTCTCTCCTCTGCGTCACCAGCATGGAACATGGTACATTTACATGCATTTCTGCCAGTCTGGCCTCTCTTCATTTAAGCCCTTAGAGCAAGGGTCGGCTGGCCTTTCTGCACGGGGCCAGACAGAGAGTAAATATTTTAGGCTTTGTTGGTCACACCTTAAATGCCTACGTGGCAAGAGAGCAGCCAGAGACGGCATGTTCTCGAGTGGGCGTGGCTTTGTTCTAATAAAACTTTATTAACAAAAGCAGGTGGCAGGGCCGCCCAGGCCTGCCGGCTGTGGTTTACCAACACTGTCTCAGAGGAAGGACGGAGCGAGCGATCTTCAGGTTCTTTGCTCACTTTCCTACTACTGGGCTCGTGCTTTTCTCATAGATTTGGAGTCTTTACGTAATGGACATGGGCTCTCTCCGTTGTGGGCTGCGGTTTCTCCCGGCACTGTCTGGCCGCAGCGTCAGGCAGGAACAGGGGGCGGCCTTTGCTCCCTGAGGCAAGGCTGGGGCTGGGGGAGGCTCCGCCTGAGCCCCCGAGGCCAGAGGACACGCCGTGCTGCTGTCCGTGGGCAGGAGTTCAGCGCCCGCGGACGGCACGGCTTGCTCTTCCTGGCTGTGCCTCCAAATGGCTCTGTCCTGCCTGCAGCCCGTCGCCCCCGGAATTCTGCACGCTCTGGGAGCGAGTTGTCCGCGTTGTCTCTGGCTGGCGATGCCACCCCTCCCTGATCAGACGTGTCATCACACGCTCCGGGTGCCCTGGGGACCAATGCCAGCCATGTGACCACAGGCCTGTCTGCGACTTCAGCTCGTTAGACACAAAACAGGACGAGCGGCAGCAACATCGACTCACAGAGGGAGCACACCTTGGGCAGGGCAACCCTATTCGTTATTTTCGTTTCCTCCAAGAATATCATGGCTGCTTCCATCTCTCTATGCTTCTACGTGAGCTCCGGAACCATCTGTCAAGTCAGAGATCTCACCAGTGCTCTGGCTAGAGGTCCAGACCCACCCACAGGCACAGCCAGGCGTGGCTGCATCTTGGGGACACCTGGTCCTTCTGACAGGGGTGCCGGCTCCGCTCTGGCCTTCAGCCCTCACCTCCTCGCTCTCGGCGCCGTTCTTGCGCGGCCCTTGTTTCTGCTCAGGGCACAGCTGCAGTGGCTCAGGGACTAGAGACCTGGGTTAGGATCTCGGCTCCACCATGGATGAGCCGGGTGGCCCCGTGGCACAGGAGTGCTTTGTGCCTCAGTTGCTCTTCTGTGATATGACGTTGTAGGAGGTGCCAGAGGCCTGGCCCGCAGTAAGAACGAGGCACGTGCAGGGTGGGGTGGAGCCGGCACACGGCGTGGGCGCGCTGCAGTCACTCCCGTCCCTGGGAACACTGCTGCCCCTGCGGCTTCCAGCAGGCTGCTGGCCACGGCAGAGAACCGTGGCCCCCGTGGCACTTCCTCCTGAGCATTCAGAAGGAGCCCTGGCTCTCGGACACCTGGTGCTCATGCACTCCTTCCCCTCCCCCCCGGCCTTCGGCGCCCTGACACCTTGCCCTGCACACGGGGCTGTGGCCACGGGCCGGCCAAAGGCTCTGGGTGACCTGAGTGGGCCCTGCCAGGTGGCCAGAGCAGGTGGCCCGAGGTGGCTCCAGCCAATGGCTGGCGTGGGATGCCCTGAGCGTTTGTGAGAGCAGACCCTGGGCTCCATGGGGTGGGATGCGGGGGAGGAGAGAGGCGGGAAGAGAGGTTGGGAGCACTCCTGAGAGGGCAGGAGACAAAGGGGCCCTGGGAGCTCCCTGGGCAAGTCTGGGCAGGTGGTGGCCTTGGAACTTGGGGGGCCAGGCTGGGGGTGGGCGGCAGGAAAGGGGCCGGGAGATGGGGCTGCAGACGGCGCAGGCCTAGGCTCGCGCCCCTGGTCCCGCCCGGCTCTTCTGCAGCCCCCGGCCCTGTAGCTCCTGCCCCCCACACCACACAGGCGCCCCAAAAGCTCCTGGGACACAGGTGCACTGTCCAGAGCACAGGGGGTGCCATTCCACAGGCACCCCAAGAGCTCTGCGGCTGTCCCCAAACCACAAGCAGCCCCTCCCGCGGCCCCTGCAGGCCACGCAGGCCGGGCTGGGCCCCTCCCGGGTGCCACTGTCCCGGTTGATTGGCGCCTCGGGCAGCCTTGCGGCTGGCAGTTCTCCTCGTTCCTCGGCTGGGAGTGGGTGGCCAGGGCTGCTCCCCAAAGCCAGAGTCTGCCCCGGGTGTGCCGGTCCTGGGGACCCAGCAGCTGGGTGTGCCCTGACCCCCCCGCCGACGCTGCCTCTCACAAACGCCTCCCTTGGGCTCTGGGCTCGGCCAGGAGGCCGTGCTGACCCACTTGCCCACGCTGCTGGCCTCGGCACAGCCCCCGCTTGGGTTGCCACGCGTGTCTGCCCTGCTCCGTGGGGTGGCCAGGGAGGCCTCATCCAGCTGGCCCCGTGGAGCCGGGGGGACCGTCTGGCCTGTCCTTTGCAGACAGTGCAGAGCGGTCTGCAGGGGGCTGGGCTTCCTGGGCCCCACTGGCCGGGGGCTCGGCTTCCCCCACCCTGGGACTGCAGGCCGGGGGTGGGGGGCCAGCAGTGGCTTCACCCCTTCTGCCCGTGGTCCCGAGTGGATGACCCCACTCTGCGAGCCCTGACTCTGCACCTGGCGGCTGCAGAGTGGCCGTGGCAGGGACACTCAGGCACCCTCTGTCCCTGGCAAGTGCCACCGTGGGGTGAGGGGAATGGGCGTGTGCTGGACCTTGGGGTCGGGCCCCACATCTTGGGGACCCAGGGGGCACTGGGCTGGCGCCTGAGAGGCAGGGTGGCTGCCAAAGCCACTGTCCCCAGAGAGCAGAACTTTATGAGAGGGCACCGAGCTGAGGCCCCGGGCCCCCGGAGGGGCGCCGTGACACGGGGGCGTCTCCGGCGGGTCTAATTAGCGGCCCCCAGGCAGGCCTGCAAAGCGGCCGCCTGCACCCGAGACGGCACATCCCAGGGCCCGGCTCCTGGCCGCCACGACGGCCCCTCGGGATGACAGTTAATCTTGATGGGGTCGAGGAGGCTGTGCAGTGACCCCAGCCCCACCAGCGGGGGACGGGGAGGGGGATGGGGACAGAGCCGTGGGCCCCTCCTTCATCCTCCCCCAGCAGACTTCGAAGGCCAGGAGGCTCTGTGCGCCTCCCCGAAGCAGGGGAATGGCTTGGCTGGCTGCTCAGGTCCCCGGTCATAGGCGGCCCCATCCACCCGAGCGAGCTTCTGCAGCTGAGGCATCTTGCTGTGGCCCCCCCCGTCCCCAGCAGGGTCCTTCATCACCCCACTTTGCAGACGAGAAGTGAGGCGCGGGCAGGTGTGAGCTGCCCCGGGTCGCACGGCGGGCAAGGGATGGAGTCACCCCAGACATGTAGGGGGTGCAGAAGGTCGCAGGGAGGGGCCCACAGCTGTGATCAGACACCCCACCCTGGGAAGATGTGGGGGCCAGTTGGTTCCCACATGACAGGCCTCCCAAGGTCCCAGGTGAAGGGCCTCTCCCCACCCCCAGCTCCTGCCCACAGATACCGGGCACCCCACAGCCATCCGGGGAGGCCTTGCTCCCCTCAAAGGGAAGGACCCTCAAGTGATGCCATGCGTGGGTGGCCGGGCCTCCCGGTGGCGGGAGGGCAGAGGGGACAGCCTGCAGGGTGCTCGCGGGCTGGGCAGTGGCTCTGGCTGGCTGAGGGCCGGAGTGGGTGTGGGGCTCCGAGTGCACCTGTCCTGAGCAGGGGCTCGGCCTAAGCCCCAGGGGCCTGCCCTGCCCTCCCCCAGCGTAGTCCAGGTGCTCAGGGCTCTGGGGCAGGCTCGGGGCACAGCCAGCACCTGCCCGGCACAACCCGCCCCATAGGCCAGGCCAGCGTGCAGACCCGTGGACCCGTGCCTGGCGCCTAGGAGGTGCCACACAGTGCGGGCGCCTCTGCCCACCTGAGAGTAGCCAGGCCCGGGCACCACCCTGGGCTTCCAACTGGGACGGGTGGGCTCAGGGAAGGCCAGAGGGGTCCAAGCCCCAGCAGCTGGGGAGCGGGGGCCTGGGTTCTGAGACTTGACCCTGAAGTCAGCTCTGTCCCTGTGAGGAGAGAGGGGAACAGTCACGGGCCAGGAGGGCCCAGCAGTGTCCGAAAGCGGGTGCGGTCACACCTGTCCTCCCCCGCCCAACCCCTGGGAAAGGGGAGCAGCATCCCCAGCACCTCCCGGGCCAGGGGGACCGGCCACGGCCACTGCAGAAGGGGAGATACGGCTGGTGAGAGTGCACACTCCGCGCCCTGCCCTGAGGCCACCCTGCCGTTGGCACCGAGAACGCAAGCCCCCCCCGCCCCCGGCAGGTGCATAAAGCCCCAGAACCTGTGTCGGCTCCTTCTGTGCCGGGACCTGCCCAGGACTCCGGCCTTCTGAGGTCCGTGTGCTGCCGGGGAGGGCCGGGAGCCGGCGGAGGGGTGCACCCAGGACCTGCTGGGACAGGGTCCCCGTCTCTGCCGGTCTCCCCTGGCACGGGCAGCAGGTGAGGCAAGGACACGCCACCCCCAGCTTTCCCTTCTCTAACCTCCGGCCTCTTGGCCCCTGCACCCTGCGTGGGGTGGGCATCACCCCGGCTCTGGCGCCCGGGCAGTGGACAGGCGCTAGGGACTGAACTGCGCCCCAAATCCACATGTTGAAGCCCTACCCCCGACGTGGCAGTGTGTGGAGATGAGACCTTTAGGAGGTGATTAATACTGCACGATGTCATGAAGGCGGGGCCCTGATCTGAGGGCCCAGAGACCTGGTGATGGCTCAGCTGGCCCCACACTCCTGCCCACCCTCGGGCAGGTGTTCCGGCCTCCCTGGACCTCAGATCTGCGTCTTCACAGTGAGCTCGCCCAGGTGGACACAGGATTAGAGGGCAGGCGTGGGACCCTCGCAGCTCAGGACGGCTGGAAAACACACTCCTTCGAGGCCACAGCCTCTGCCCAGCTACTGGAACCGTGTGCACAGCCCGCCTAGAGGTGGGCTGACCTCTGCTCGGCTTCCTCCTGCGACAGGGAACTCATTTCCACATCTACAAGCCTGATGACAGAGAAATTCTCCTAAATGTTCTCGACTCCGACCCAGAAACCCTACTTCTAGAAAATAAAACACAAGGGAAAAACACACAGGAGGGTATTTGCCATAACTGGGTGGATAACGGTGACAAACTGCAAAAAGCTCAAATTCAGCACCCGTCTGAACTCGCCCTTCAGCTGTCGTGGCCACGACGAACACACATCACACTCACACGAGTAAGTGCACCGCAGACGTCACGTACTACACGTGCAAACACACAGGGCACGCACTCATGCAAACACACTACATACATCACACATGACACATGCAAATGCACACACCACACTCAAACACACCACGTACATCACACACAATGCATGCAGACACACACGCCACACTCATACACACAAACATACCATGTACCATGCACATCACGCACACACAAACATACAGCCATAGAAGTTGAACATTCCCTTCCACTCCGTTCCAAAGAGTGCTGGCGGTCATCACTCTGGTGACCTCCTGGCCCACCGTGGGTGGCCGCCCAGAGTCTGAGGACACCGCCCTCGAGGTGTGGCCCCTCTGCACCTCGCGCTTCTGTGCAGGTGTGCGGCCCCTCTCTCTGCTCCAGGCTCCACCTGCCGCAGGGCCTTTGCTCTGACGCTGTCTCTGCCTGGAGCCCCTTTCTAGTCACCTGAGGGAGCTGCTTCCTTCCCCTGTGCAGGTGTCTGTTCAGGCTTCACCTGTCAGGCAAGTGCTACCCGGTCACCTGTACTCCAGTCTAACGTACCCTTCCTGTGGGCTCCTTCGCGCCAGGACCTTCTCCCTTCTTCCTCCGCTCGTCCCCCCGCCCTGTTCCTAGCCCCTGCCCCTTCCCCGTCCCAAATTAGGCAAATGCACGGGCACAGATCAACCCAGCCCCTCGATGCGCAGGCAAGAGTTCAAACAACGCGACCAATTTATAAACAATTTTCTCTGCAACGATTAAGTTACATTTTCCCCAATAGCTGCTTCATTTTCTTGTCAAAAATACACAGTTTTCACATTTGTCTCACTGCAAGGGTAATTAATTTCCAGACCATAAGTAAGAACTTAATTTGATACCTGCAAGGATTATAAACTATTTCAAGCTGTTGTTTACACCAAATCAGGAGAGATTCGTTCTGTTTGCAATTATGTTAATGAGGAGATAGAACGGGTATTTCTTTTTTTCCAGGGAACTCAGCATGATTTTGCCATTACCAACGAATTAGTCTAAAAAAGGCTACCGCTGCTGCAAATCCCTCCACGGCATTGCTACGGTGGCCCTGGTGAGGGGGCCCACGGACGGCTGAGCATCCCGGGAAGGCTCTCCTCGTGGGAGCAGCTCCGGTGCCCGGGCGGTTGGGTTCTGGGGCCTGGGCGTGACCCCAGGTTGCTCGCAGCTGGCCGGGCCGCAGGTGGGGCTGAGGACACTCTCCTAAGCTCCCTCCTGGGGCTGAGCCGCGAGGGGTGACAGAGGAGGATCAGGGTGGTGGGGACCAGGGCACGGATGGCCATGCCCAGGCTCCCTGGCGGTTCGCACCGCGGGCACTGGCACAGGCTGCGGCACAGGTGGGGTCACGAGGGTGAGAGGAAAGGCTGCTCTGGGCTGGGAGGAGACCCCGACTCGGAGCTCGGCACCGCTGCAGGGTGGCTGTGGGTGGCTGTGCCGCCGTCGGGTCCTCCCCTCCGTGGGGCGAGGAGGCTGAGCCCGGCGTGGCGGGGCTGTGGGCTGGCGTGGCCCTGAGCAGGGGACCTGGAGGCCTGTGCAGGGCAGAGGCAGGTGCCAGAAGGGACGCCTGGGGGCACCCGCTGGCTTCACAGCCTGGGCCGGTGCGGCCAGCGCCGAAGGCCTCCCAGGAGGAGGGCCGTGCACAGGAGAGGCGCGAAGGCGTGAGACGGTGCTGAGTGCCCTGCGTGCGGAGAGGACGAGGGGCCTTCGACACATACGAGGACACTTGTGGGGTGAGATCCTCAGGTACCAGAGGGAAGGTGCCCAGGAGAGCAGGGTTGGTATGGCCGTGGGTGCCGGGAGTTCCGGGGTGTTGGGAAGGCCGATGGCCGGTGGGCCTGGACCCCGACAGTGTGGCAGCTGGCGTTGGGCATCGCCGGAAGCCCACGGGAAGGCGGTCCCCAGGCTCCTGGCCCTGGCGCCGTGCTAGCCGCCCAGTGGGGGACGCAGGTGGGGAGGCTCACGTGTGGTGTGGCCTGCTTGGGCTGCAGGCATGTCAGGGCCGACCCTGGCTGGCTCCCGTTGCGGGCGTGGGGGTGGGGACGGCACGCTGCCCGGCCGGCCCCCAGCACCGGCCCTTCCTCTCAGACCTCCCCGCACACCCTCCGGGGCCTGCCGGGAGCAGCCGGCCGCACAGCTCTGGGCCGCGTCCCCGTAAACCCTGGGACACTGGAGATGGCCCAGGTGAGGCCAAACAGTGCCGCATTGTGGCCCCGTGGGGACAGATTGCCACCACTTGCCACTGGCGCAAACGTCATAAAATCTCCCGCCGTGGATCCAGTTTCGCCTCTGGTCCCCCGGGGAGTCAGGACGGGGACGCGCGGTCTCACCCCACGCGGGACCCACCCACGGCCGGGACAGAGGCTGCCTCTGTGGGCACCACAGGCAGATGTGTCACTGGCCCACCGTTTGTGGCCGTCACACCTGTCGGGGGGCGCAGGCGGGACGGTGCAGCGGCGGGGCCCGTGTGGGCGGAGGACCGGTCTGGAGGCCCACGCGGGAAGAGCGGCCGCAGCCTCCATCTTCCTGGGAGACCTGCGCGGCCTCTTGGGCCTTCCTGCCGCCTTGCACCCCAGGGCGCCCACTCACTCTGGGGGTGCCGGAGGCTGCGCGGGGAGGAGCCCGCACACAGGCCGGCGCGGCGGACACCCGCCCTCCCTGCCCTGCCCTCGCATGCTCCATCCTGGCCGCCCTCGGCCCCAAAGCACCTCGTCGCCTCCACGTGAAGCCTCAAGTCCTGCACAGGCCCACAGGGCCCGGCGTGAGCCCGGGCTCCTCCTCACCCCGCGGCTCTGGCCACACTGCCTTCCTGCTGTCGTTCCGGGCACGGTCCCACCTCAGGCAGGGCCTCTGAGCTGGCTGCACCTCCGCCCGGAACACCCTTCCCCTAGACACAGCACGGCTGGCCCCCGCCCCGAGGCCTCTGCTGGCAGACCTGCACGGCCTCCAACTCCTTGCCCAAGGCCCAGACCCACCTGGACGGAGAAGGCTACTTCTGAGCACAGGGAGGCGCAAGGCCCAGCCCTTTGTGCCAACCTAGTGACTCCTGCCTTCCCGAGAGCAGTGGCCACTGTGACAGGGACCCTGCACTGGGCGTTTTCTGGGTGCTGGACCCCTGGCATGCCCCACACACTGCTTGCCCTATCCACACGTTGGCTGCCACTTCACAGACGAAGATCTGGGGGTCAGAGGGACCCTAGAGGAGCAGCCTCTTCCTCGTCGTGCAGCCTCTTCCAAACTTGGGGAGGGACTCAGGCCTGCCCTGCTCTGGGCCAGCACGGGGCCCCCCCAGGCCACAGGACTGAGGGAGGGGACACGGCCTGGGAGCAGGGCAGGGAGGGGCCGGCGGAGGCATGAATGGATGTGCCGGGTGAGGCGGGAAGCGGCGGATGAGGCACGGGGTGGGGAGGGAGCTCGCTGCCAACCCAAACAGCCCAGCGCGCCTCAGCCCCGTGTTTAATCCACAAAAATTTCCATCTGCCTCTGGAGCGCTCAGAACCCGGCAGCGGGAGGCCGCGCTCGGCAGAGTAAACACCAGCCCCGCGGCGACTCCCCCGCGTGCGCCCGCCCGAGGCGGCAGCGGCAGCCATTTTGTGCACCCGCCGCCGTCCCAAGCGAGGCGCGAGTCCCACACCTGGGGCTGGGAGGCCCCGAGCGGGGAGACCACCTGCCGCTCGCTGCATGTGGCTTTGCGGGCGGCCGGGGACCTGCTGGCATCCACCTGCCACCCCGAGCCGGGCGGGCGCGGCCGCCCCTGGGTCGGGGGCAGAACACTGAGCCCCGGCAGGCCCGGCCTGGGGCCGCCAAGCCCCCAGCCCTGCTGCCCCCTGGCATCCGCACCTGTCTCCCACCTGGCTCTGCAGATCTCAGGGAAGGTGGCCCTGAATGTGCTGGGCACCTGACCCGCGGCCCCCCACACTCAAGGCCCCCGCCCGCCACCCTGCCTCCGCGACCCGCGGCCCCCGAGCTGGCTCGGCCAGGGGAGACGGCCCAGGCTCTGGGCTGGGACATCTATTTTTGGTGGCGACCAAGCCACTGCTTAATATGCAGAACCAGCCAGGCTGTGCCCCGACCCACAGGGTGACAAGTTTAAAAAGGGGCCCATTTTGACCAAAATACATGTTTTCCTGAGGTCGGCCGAGGCAGCCGGCAGGGCTCGCCGCACAGACGAGGCTCGGCTCTGCCCGCGCCCGCGCCAGGCCCCCTGCGGACGGCCTGCCCCGAGGGCTCCCGCCACGGCTCGTGGCCGCACCCAGACACGCGCACCCGCCGTGCCCGCTCCCCGCTTCCGGCCTCTCAGAAGCAGTCGCACCCACAGAAGTTGACGCGCACTTTAGCTGAATTTTTTTTAAAATGTAAATTTCCTCTCTGGCCGATATTTGACTCTGTAAATAGAGTCACGCTGGGAGTCTGGAGGGTGGGGACCGTCCCCCAGACAGCCCGGGAGAGAAACTCCCGAGAGACAGGGAAGCGTGGGGGGCAAGACGGCTCTTCCCGGGCTGCCGAGGCCACCATGCAGCTGGGGAAACTGAGGTCTGCATTCAGGAGGCTCGCTCAGGGCCTGACAGCGGGGCCGGGGCAGAGCTGGGGCTTCCAGAAGGGCCCTGGCCACCCTCCTGCCTGTGGCCGGCCCATCCCCATGCCCACCTTCTCTGAGCTCTGCCCCCAGCTGCCCAGGCCTCCTGGCTCGGAGACCAGCACGCCGCCCACGCCACAGGGCCTTTGCATGAGGCTCCTCTGGCCTGGGTGGGATCAGTTCACGAGTCCCCCAGCAGCGCTAATGTCACCCCCTCCACTGACTGGTGAAGAAACTGAGGCACCACGAGCCTGCATGGCCCGCCCCGTCTCACCCCCAGTGGGAGTAGGGGTGGGGCTTGAACCCGGCCACTGGCTCCAAGGCACAAAGGGAAGGCCTGGGTCAAGCTCCACGTGAGATGGGAAGGAGGGACGAGAAGGCCCCCTGGGCTCCTTTGTAACTTTGAGCAGCTTGAAGCCACTTGCTGCGGGTGACAGAAGAGCTGCACACACGGAGCCGGCGCCTGGCATGGGACGTCACCGCTGCCGTGCCGTGGGCACACGTGGACACTGGTGTGGGACGTCACGCAGCCTGGTGCTGGTGCAGGGGGGCCGCTGCCGTGCCGTGGGCACGCGTGGACACTGGGCGTGGACGGAGCGTGGACGGGGCATGCCTGGCTAAGGACCCTGAGCAGAGTGATGACGATGATGACCTCTTCCATGGGGCTTCGGGGGGCTGGTGAGGGTCCGATGGACAACTCGGGGTGCACAGGTGAGACAGCCTGTAGGCCGGGCCAGGGCCGTCCCTCTGAACCCCACAGTGGAACCAGAGGTGGGGCCAACTCCCGGTGCCACGGAGACACCAAGTGCCACATAGACAGCCCCAGCGGGGGAGGTGGGAGGAGCCGCCAGGCTCCCCCCAGCCCCATCCTGCCCAGCGACAGTCAGTGGCGGCCGTTTCTGTGGCGGGTTTGAGGGTCTTTTCGGCCCACAGTGTAGCAGAGCAGCCTGGGGGTCAGAGGGCGTGAACCATCCCCCAGGGTCTGGGCAGGTCTGTTGGGGCAGGTAAGGCGGGACAGGCATGCCGGTTTCTCTGCCAGCACGTGGCAGCCCCGTGGCAATCACTTGAGAGTGGGTGGCCCAGAGAGGGGCCCTGAGGAGGGAGGGCCTCACTGGGGACACTGGGGTTAGGGGTGGTGCTTCCGGCGGAGACCAGAGGACCCACGCGGGAGGCCGGACGGAGGCAAGGCCTTGTTTCCAAGGCACCTTCCCCCGAGGGACGCAGCTCCACCCGAAATCACTGTACTGGGGTGGGGGGGGGGGAGAAACAGCCCGAAATGTGCCCACCGACGACTCAGTGTGTCTCAGTCCCGGAGTCCAGCACACGGCTGCCCCGGCGTCTGGGAGCCGGGCCTGGGAGGGAGGAGGCCGGCGCCTGGCCCCTGCAGCACAGCCGGGCCACGTCCTTGCTCCCGGGCTCTGTCTGGGCCACGTGGTCCACAGACACGGGCTCACGTTTCTCGGCAACTTGGGCTTCTCGTCGAGCGATTCATGGAGGGGGGGGTGTCCCTCCCGCACAACTGACGGGCATCAGGCTGCGTGACGTCCCCACCCCCCACGGGAGCCACCCCCTCTCAGCGACAGGCACGTGGCTCTGAGCTGCTCGCGTTGACACGCTGGAGCGAGACAGATCTCGTCGCGCACAAAACCTGCCCCTGCTGGTTTCCTTCTGGGAGTGAAGCTGCCGGATCAAAGGGCACGTGTATTTTTAATGTTCATAGACGTGGCTCGAGTCCTTCTAGAAGCTCTGTTCCTACAGTAATTCCCGTCCCCACCAGTGAGACGGAAGGACGTCTCTCCACACCCCCGCCTGCGTGGGCATCACCATTTCCTTACGCTCTGACTGCAGCGTGCATATCCCACGTGAGGTTGCTGGCCACGGCGGGGCCGCCTTTCAAAGACACCTCTTGGGTCGGGCTCTAGGGACAGCCTTTGGGGGTGGCACACGGGCCTGGGCACCAGCCGGGCACGCTATACGGGCCTCGAGGACGCCAGGCGTGGCCTCCCGGGTCCCCGGCGGCGGCGGGAAGGGCTCTGACCTCAGGCTCCCCGCAGGAGAGGCCTCCGCCCGCCCAGGGGCTCCGGCACGTCTCCTTGGCGCTCGCGGGCACAGGGAGTCCCCGGCAGACACGCCCACCCAGCCCAGGCACGGGGTGGCGGTGCTCGGCGTCAAACGACGCTTTCATTATAGGTTTATCTTTGAAACCCTGGACAAAACAGGGCTTGTGTGGCTGGGCTGAGGGGCAGCACCTCGGGCCTCCGCCATCCACTGAGACGGCTCCTCAGGAAAGAAAAAATACACTAACCTTAAAATAACCAGTTCCCAGAATAGCAAACTAATGACGGCTTCTAAAGGGAGCCCTTTGATCAGCCAGAGCCCCCGCCTCTGCCTATTTACGGCCCTGTCACTCAGAAGCAGCCGAGAGCAGAGAGGGGAGCGCGGGGAGGGAGGGGCGCGGGGCAGGGGAGACGCCGGGCCCGCGCAGGGCTGCCTGTGCCCGCTCCAGGCGGCCCGACTGTACTGTCTGTCTTCCTTTCTTTCTTTATTTGAGAAACAGGGTCTCGCTCTGTCATCCAGGCCGGGGTACGGTCGTGCAATCGTAGCTCACGGCAGCCCTGAACCCCTGGCCTCAGGTGATCCTCCCGCGTCGGCTCCCGATCGGCTGGGACCACAGGCGTGCGCCACCACGCCCGGCCAGGCGGACTTTCTGATGCAACCAGCCCGTGCCGGGTCGAGGTGCCCCCCGGCCTTACAGCGGCCTGACTCGTCGCCAGCAGGGCAGTCTGGCACGCAGCGGGCGGGCACCGCGGGCCTCGGTCGCGGCCTCCTGAGTGTCGCCTTCCAGGAGGACTGCCAAGCCCCGGAGAGAGACACAGCTATAATACAGAGGTCCTCGGGGACATTGGAGAGGCGTGGGTCGTGGGCTCTGGGGGCTCAGGGGAAAGGAATTCAGGGAAGATTCTGTAGAGAGGGAGCCCAGGAGGGGTCTGCAAGGACCATCTCTGGTCTCGAACTCCTGACCTGGAGCGATCCTCCCGCCTCGGCCTCCCAGAGTGCTCGGATGACAGGCGGGAGCCACCGCGACCGGCCAAAGGACCATCTCTGTTGGGGGAAGGGGGTGGGGAGGGGCCACTGGGGCCTGAAAATGCCGTGCGAGCTGCCACCCCCCTGCCCAGACACCCTCCATCCGCACGCACGTTCTACAGGTGTGCACCAAGCCAGGCCGGGGCCATCTCCACACCGCGAGGACGCCATCGCGAAAGCTGCACGGTCCCGCAGCCTGGCCACCAGCCTGTGTGGCTACGGCACACTCGAAATGTGGCTACTGAGATCAAGGAACTGAATCTTAATTTTATTTAATTTGAATAAATTGAAGTTAAAATTTAAATGCGGGTCCTTGATTCAGTTATTAGAAAACTTTTAAGTATGTTGGAAGCGACTCAGGCATGGGAATCTCTTTTTTCAACTGTGAACTTTATGAACCCTCAATACAGACCAAGTACGTCGCACAAAAACTCAGTGTCCGAACCGAGATGCGCCTTCAGTGTAAAACATACGCCGGGTTTTGAAGACCCGGCATGAAAAAAAAGGATGTCTACTACTCCAACAGGTTTTTAACTACTGATAATATAATTGAGATGATAATATTTTGGGTCTATTGCATTAAATCAAATATTGTTACAACTGATTTCACCTATTTCTTTTAATTGCTTTTAAAGTGGCTACTAGAAAATCTAAAATTATATCTGTGTCTAGCACCAATGAGCTGAGCAGGAAGTAAAGAAGGTTGGAAGCTGAAAACTCAGTGAAAGTGGAACCCCCAAAGGTAAGGGGGGCCCTGAAGGCCTTTGATGAACGGGATGAACTTGAGCTTTGGTTTTCACAGTCTCACCAGGGATGGATAATTAGGCATCAACGCCCAGGCCCGCCCAGGTGGGCAGGCTCACAGCAGAGACTCACATAAAGCTGGGGCCTTCCAAGGGCTCTACCTTCAGTGTGAGGCTCATGAGAAATAACCTGCTCCCTGAGACCACTGCTAAGGAACTTGCCTCGCCCGCTGAGAAGAGGGGAACAACTTTTGTCCTGGGAAGTCACGTTTGCAAGCTGGTCCAAGCTCAAATTCACACCACCTGGGTGGTCTGGAAAACGATGAGCCTAGAAGTCCAGGTGGGTGGTACCTTCGTGTGTGTGGCAACGGGAGAGGTAATCATGAGTCCTCCCTGAGGACCCCAGCTTCACACCAGGGCCCCCCAACTTCCCACAGATAAATTTTAAGCTATAGGAGCTTACAGTTAAACACACACACACATACACACACACACACACACACAAAGGAAATGAAACAGTATGAATGAGAGCCACCAGAAAAAAAAAAATAAAACAGGGATGCAGACTTTAGATACTGGAATTAAGAGAAACTAAATATAAAATAGCCATATTGAATACACTTCAAGAGATTTTTAAACAGTTTGAATATGTAAGTGAAGAGGAAGATATGATCAAAATGACCTAACAGGTATGAATAAGAACCAAACAAAATTTTTACAAATACAAAATAATAATTGGAGTTTAAAAGTCACTGGACAGGTTCAACAGCAGATTAAGCACAGCTGAAGAAACAATTAGTGAACTGGAAGATGAATAAGAAGATTATTTAGAATACAGGACAGAGAGACAAAGCGATAAAATTTTTAGAAAGAGGTTCGGAGACAGGAAGGAGCGTGAGATGCCCTAACACACGTGGAATAAAAATTCCAAAGGGAGACAATGAGGCTGAAGCAAAACCTTAAGAGATATTGGCTGAGAATAATCCAGAAGCTCTGCAAGACACCAAACCACAGATTAAGGTAACCTATTAACACATACCAGTGACAATTCGGAAGACAACAGTCAAGGAAAGAACTTAAAGGCAGCCAGAGGAGAAAGACAGACCCCTCCCAAGGGGCCACGGGCCCCCTCCTCTTCCCTCTCAACAATAACAGTGGAAGTAAAAGAACAGTTCGATAATATTTCCAATGTGCCTAGAGAAAATAATTTTGGTAAGCTAGGGCCTAGAGTTTTATAGCTGGTAGCAATATTTTCTTAAGAATGACAGTAAAATGGTCATTTTCAAACAAGTAACATCTGAGAGATTTTGATTTTCACCGAAGGAAATTCTAATGAATACTTCAGCCAGAAAAAAATGAGATCCCAGATCTAAGATCTGAGATGAAAAAGAAATGACAAGTGGCAAAGAGACAAAGAGGTTGGATTTAAACAAATACTGATCGTATAAAACACCACCAATTCGTGGGTTGAGAAACAAACATGATTGAACTAAAATATACAACAACAAAGCATGTAAGTCAGGAGAAGAGTGATTGAAGGTAAAGTGCAAGGTCCTTGTTTTATTAAAGATAATGGGTACAGACAGAAATTACCTCTAACATACATTTATTTAAAGTGTTCTAGGTTGACCTCCGCAGTGATGGCAATAGAATATACAACTTCAAAACCAGTAGAAGGAAAAGTAGAATGAGAAATAATAATCAATCCAACAAGAAGCAAGAAAAAGGAAAAAAGCAAACATTAAAAATTTAGTACAAATGGAAAGCACAAAATACATTGCCAGAAATAAATCCAAATATATTAGATATTAAGTGTAAATTATTACGTGACTTTTTATTTTTTGTTATTATTTATTTATTTATTTTTGGTGAGAATTTTTCTTTCCAGCATATTGTAGGGGTACAAATGTTAAGGTTATGCATATTGCCTTTGCCCCCCCTCCCCCTCGAGTCAGAGCTTCAAGCGTGTCCATCCCCCAGTTGTTGCGCATCGCATTCATTATGTATGTATATACCCATCCCCTCCCCTCCTACCTGCCCGACACTCGATAGATGTTATTCCTATATGTCCACTTAGGTGTTGATCAGTTAATATCAATTTGCTGGTGAATACATGTGGTGCTTATTTTTCCATTCTTGGGATACTTCACTTAATAGAACGGATTCCAGCTCTAGCCAGGTATTATGTGATTTTTTAAAAACCCAGTAATATAGTGTTCACAAGTAACAAACCTAGAACATACAGTTATAGGATTAAAAAGAAAAAGGTTTAAGGCCAGGCGTGCTGGCTCACGCCTGTAACCCTAGCACTCTGGGAGGCCAAGGTGGGTGGATCGTTTGAGCTCAGGAGTTCGAGACCAGCCTAAGCAAGAGTGAGACCCCATCTCTATTAAAAATAGAAAGAAATTACTTGGACAGCTAAAGATATATAGAAAAAATTTGCCAGGCATGGTGGCGCATGCCTGTAGTCCCAGCTACTCGGGAGGCTGAGGCAGAAGGATTGCTCGAGCCCAGGAGTTTGAGGTTGCTGTGAGCTAGGCTGACGCCACGGCACTCTATCCTGGGCAACAAAGTGAGACTCTGTCTCAAGAAAAAGATTTAAAAATCTGACATCAGAAAAAAAATCACAAGGGAAGAAAACTGTAGATCAAAATCCTTTATGAATACAAACTTTCTTAACAAAATGTCAGCAAACCTAATCCAGCATCATATGGAAGGGATTATACATCATGACCAAGCAGCACTTATCCCAAAAGGTGAGGTGGATTCAACACCTGAAAATCAATCCATGTCTCCACCATATCCACAGAACAAGGAATAAACCACACGTTCCTCTCAACAGACACAGAGAGGGCATCTGAGAACATCCGGCGTCCATTCACGATGAGAGATTTCCACACTAAGAATAGAAGCAAATACCCTCAACGTGATAAAAGCACCTACAGAAAACCTACAGCTAATGTTCTACTTCAAGGCAAGTGACTGAATGCTCTTCCCGGCAAGATCTGGCTTCAGTCACTCTTAGCCAACATTCTACTTGAAGTTCACGCCAGTGCCATTAGGCAAAACGCAGACACTAAAGGCATCTGATTGGAAGGGAGGAAGTAAAACTGTCTTGATTCGCACACATGACATGACCCTATATGTAGAAAATCACGAAGAATCAATAGCAACAACAAAAAGTACTAAAACTAATAACTCCAAGGTCACGGTTTATAAGATCGATATAAAAAATTAATGGTATTTCTATATACTAGTAATGAACAATTAAAAAATGAAACTAAGAAAATAATTCTATTAACAACAGCATGACAAATAAAATATTTAGGAATAAATTTAACAAAAGAGGTGTAAAATTTATACACTGAAAACTACAAAACATCACTGAAAGAACTTAATGCAGATCAAATAAATGGAGGGATAGAACTACGTTCATGGATTATAAGATATAAGTTTGTTAAGATTTCAGTTTTCCCCAAATGGATCTAAAGATGCAATATAATGCCTATCAAAATACCAGCAGGCTATTTTTTTTTTCTTTTGACAAAAATTAACAAGTTGAACCTAAAATTTATATGAAAATTCAGGACTCAGAATGGATAAAAACAATTTGAAAAGAGATGAAAATTAGAAGACTTACACTACTTGATTTCAAAACTTACTGTAGAGCTATAATAATCAAGACAGTGTAGTGTGGGTTTATGGACAGGCACACAGACCAAGAGAGCAGGCTTGAGAATCCAGAAATAAACCATACATCTGTGGCCAATTGATTTTTGACAAAGATGCCATAACTCAATGGAGAAAAAAGAGTCTTTTCAAGACTCTTTTTGTGCTGGGACAGCCATATCTCCAAACGCAAAAACAAAACAAACTTAGACTTTACCTTATCCCACACCTCAAAATTACCTCCTAAAAAATACAGATCTAAATGTAAGAACTAATTCTATACAACTTCCAGAAGAAAAAAAAAAAATAGGAAAAAAGTGTTTATGACTTTGAGGCAAAGAGGTCTCAGAACATCCAAAACATGAGCAATGCAACAAAGGACAAATTGGACTTCATTAAAATTAAAAACTTTTGTGATTTAAAAGACACGATTAAGAAAATGAAAGGACAGCCACAGACTGGGGGAAAATATTTGCAAGTCATATATCTGATAAAGGACTTGTATCCAGAACATGTAAAAAACTCTTGCAACTCAATAATAGAACAGACTACTTAATTAGAAAATGGGCCAGGGAGTTGAATAAACATTTCACCAAAGCAGACTATGAATGGCTAATAAGCACATGAAAAGTGGCTCAACATCATTAGTCATTAGGGAAATGCAAATCAAAACCACAATGAGATACCATTACATACTCGCTAAACGGGCTGAACTAAAAAAGGCCGTGTATTTGCAAGGCTGTGGAACCTTTGTACGTTACTGATGGGAAAATGAAATGGTACAAATCCTTTGGAAACAGTTCAGAAGTTTCTTAGAAAGTTAAACAAATTTACCCTATGCCTTCTCGGTAATGCCAGATCAAGTAGATAAAAACGTTCCCATGAGCGTGCGGAAGATTCCGGGCTTGCCCTGGTGGACGTGAACACAGCGCCGCACAAAACAACGCCGGGCTAGACGCCGTTCTCAAGTTGCGGGAGGCACACTGACAAAAATTGACCACATATTTTGCCATAAATCGTACACCGAAACATTCTAAAGGATTGACATCACACAGACCGATTCTCTCACGTTATAGAGCAAGATTACCAGAAATCTCCGCCACAATTATGGCAATGACGAAAGTCACGTTGCTAAATGACTCCTGAGATGAACAAGGGGCCGGGACGGAGCTGAGAAAAACACAACAGTGAGTGAAGATCGCAAGCAAATGCCGTGTGTGGAAGCACAGGGGATGCGGTTTGAGGGAGGCTTAGAGGAAAGACCGATAGGCTTCGATGTCTTAGAAATCTAGAAAGCCTGCAGGTTAATAATTATCCAACGTGAGAAGTTAGGGAAAGAACAGCATCTTAAGGCCAAGTAAATGGGAGGAAGGAAATAAAGCAAAGTAAGAAACAGAACAAAACCCACAGTCCAGAGGATTAACGGAGACAACTTTTGTTAAAAATTTTAATGAAACTGATGGATACCTGGTGGGGGTGGTGAAGGCACAGATGAACACGTTGGATAAAGAGGGTCTAATTGCTGATGCGACTTACGTGGAAATAGTCACAAGTGCCAATAAATTCGAAAGCTAAGATGAAATGTATAAACTCCTAGAATTTACAACCATGTATCAAAACTGAGGCAAGACGAGATATCGTGTTTCCCCGAAAATAAGACCTACCCATAGAATAAGCCCTAGCAGGATGTCTGAGCATTTGCGCAATAGAAGCCCTACCCCGAAAATAAGACCTGTTGACGGGCGTGGCTGCACAGCGCATCTGCACAACCCATGCATTTCGTCGCGGAGCGGTCAAGAAGACGAGCAGCCCTTCTCATCTGCCCCATCGTGACAGCTACTAGCCCAGAGGTGACCGGAAAGGTGCGGGCAGCCCCACCAAAAAGGTCGGCTCCCCCCGTCAGGTCCCGGCCATCCTGTGCGCGCTGCAAGCTGAGGCTTCGAGGGGAAAACAACACGTCCCCTGAAAATAAGCCCTAGGGTGTCTTCTTGAGGGAAAATAAATATAAGACCCCGTCTTATTTTCGGGGAAACACGGTAGAAAACCCTAATTCCTCCTCGTTGTGAATGTCGTCGAATCAGTAATTAAGAATCTTCCCACAAAGAAAGCACCAGGCCCGGACGGACGGCTTCACCCTTTAAGTTGCACCAAGCACCCGAGGAGAGAACAAAAGCACTGGACTGTCACGGGCGTCCCCAGCTCCAGGAAGAGGGGGACCAGGACGAGCAGCCTGCCAAGCTCACGTCCCTCCGGTGCCCCGGCCCGACGGGGACAGCCCAGCAAAGGGGGTCGTGTTGTGCGTGCATCTCACACGTAAATATTGACGCAGGAATTCTGAACAAAAGATTAGCAAATGGATTTCAGCAGTGCTCGAGAAATAATATACGACGTGAAGGGTTGGCGGGCGGGGGAGAGGCCGGGGACCACATAGGTGGCTGGGAAAACATTCCGAGCAGGAGAGGGCCAAGGCCTGAGCTCAGCAGGGCTGGGCTGCAGAGAGGCCAGCCGGCCTTGGCGGCTCTGGGGGGCGGAGCTGGGGGCCCTGCACAGGCTGACGAGGCCTTGGGGTCTGGTGGGTGGGGGTCCCTCTGGGATGGGGGACAGCGTGGCAGCAGCGTCTGGGGGCAGACGCCAAGCTCCGGGGGGCTGGGGCCCGCATCTCGGCTTAGGAGGGTGGGCTGTCGTCCAGGGGGTACATCTGCCCGGCCCCTGGGGCAGGAGGTGGGGGCGGGGAGTGTGAGGTGGGGGCCTCTTTGGCGCCCTCTGACTGGGGCCCAGAAACCTGGGACTCCCCTGTGTCCGGCTCTAAGCTGTGAACATTTCCGGCTGAAACAGAGAAGAAAGCAGCCCCCCAGCCCACCGTGCTCCTATCAGCAAAAGCAGTGTGAGCTTAGCTTGCAAAGCAAACAGGGCCCAACGCAAACACCGCGGCAGGTCCTGGGGACGGGGCCGAGGACCCGCGCTCAGGAGGAAGGGGGGACGGCCCTGTCATCGGCCCCCCCAGGGAAGCCCAGGCTGCTGGCCCTGAGCCCTGCCTGGCACCCCGGGGAGCCCCGGGGCCGGCAGGAGTATGCAGGGCCGGGGTCCTCAGGACTCCTGCTGCGGGGACTGTCGGAATCGTCTGCCCCCTGAGGCTGACCTTGCTGGCCCTGCCCCGACCCCCGCCCTCTGCCCCCAGCCTCTTTCCAAACCCAGAGTGATTATGAAACACCTTCTTGTTTTCTCTGTGCCCCTCTCCCTCCCCCACCTGCCTGTGGCCTCCTTGGGACCAGCTCTTCACCCAGCTGGCTGTGTGGCCTCAGGCGACTGCTTAACCTCTCTGGGCCTCAGTTTTCCCACCTGTAAAACAGGATTTATCTGGACAACTAAGAGTCCTTTCCAGAACAAAGAGGACGACAATGTCAGATGGACGCTAAGGGGCAGGTGCACACAGAAGGGGGGCGGGCAGGGAGCCGCTGGTGCTGTCTGCGGGGCGGGGGCGGGAATGACATCTCCACTCCCCACACCCCGGAGCGAGGCAGAGCCTGGGCGGCCAGGCCAGGCACGGCGGGAAGGTGTCCCGGGGGTAGGGGGACGGCCTGCAGGGCGGGTGGCGGCTCTGTTTGGAGCAAAGACACGTGCTGCTAAGCAGAGTCCTGACAAGGCTGCGCCATGGGGCTTGGGCGAGAAGGGAGCCTGTGGGGTCCCGCTCCCCAGGGTGGGCCCCTGGCCTGGACATAAAGGGAGGAGGGGCTCCCTGCTAGGGAAACCGAGGCAAGCCTGAAAAAGCTCCACCATAACTCTGCAAGCGGATACTCCAGGCCTCCCTGACCCCTGGAATGACCCCCTCCCGGGAGCAGGGGCCAGGCAGCTGTGCGTCCCCAAGGCCTCTCCCCCGCTCCTCTCCGGGCCCCTCGTCCCTGCGGCTGGGCTGAGCTGAGAAAGCAGCTGGGGGCTGCAGCCTTGACTCCCTCCTGGCCCACAGCCAGCGGGGGTGGGGGTGCTGGGGAGGGGAGGGGGCCTCCGGGAAGGCCCGGGGCTCTTGCTGGGCTGGCAGGCCGGCTGGCACCGGTGGTGTCGTGGGCCCGCCCGGCCTCCGCAGGCCAGTGGCTGCTGGACTTCCTGTCCCTGCTCCCCCAAGTCAGCAGGATTGCGCTTGGCTTGCTCGTGGTCCCGATGGCTGCGTTGATAACTGCACTGGGGGGGGGGGGCAGGCTGTGCCGCCATGCCCTCTGGGCCCAGCGGTCTTTCCCAGGGTCTGTCCCCGAGGGGGCGTCGGGCAGGGGAGGGGCTGGGCAGGCTGCCACCTGCCCGGCCGGGTCAGCACATCTCTGTCAACCCCTCGACGGGCAGCCTGGTTCCAGCTCAGCCCCCTCCGAGGGGCTGAGGTTCAGTGTGGACCACGGGTGCCGCTCACTAACTCGGGGACCCCAGGACAGGGACTCGGTGGCGGGACGAAGACGGCACGGAGCCAGCGCCGCCAAGCGAGGTGCGTGCAGTCTCCCGGCACCGCGGCCCTGGCTCAGAGCCTGGTGGGGCCCTGTGCTTCGCCCGCTTTGTTCTCAAACCTTGCCCCCGGGGATCAGGGACTCCGGAAAACACTCGCTTTGTTGCTCAGATCTGACGGACGGGCAATAACTCTGCACGCTCAAGGCCAGCGCCGGCCCCACCGCAGCTCACCACACCGACCTTGGTCACGCACGGGCTGCGCTCTCGTCCTCGGACTCTGGCAGGCCGCTAGCTGGCTGCTCCCCAAGCCCAGGAAAGGGGGTGCTGCCCTTCAGGGCCCTGTGTCCCCCTATCAGCCACCCACTGTCACCCCAAAGGGCACTGGTTTCTAGTTTGGGCTTCAACGGGGTGGGCTGTCTTGTGGAGCAGGAGCTGGAGCCACAGGAAAGGCCTGGAACGGCAGGTGGGGGCAGGGCGGGCCGGGGCAGGGGACCGCGGGGCGGGAGGCTCTCGCCCAGCCTGTGTCGTCCATGAAGGGCCTCCCAGATCCTGCCTGTGGCGGGAGCCGGGCCACAAAGGCTGCCTGGCCAGGGCTGCGTGAGGAGTGGAGGGGGGCCTGGTGCCGCCCCTGGCTTCCTTTGATGTCTGGAGACTCCTAGCTCTGCCCTCAACACGGGGTGCCCGGCCCGCCGCACAGGGTGGGCCCTCATGTGCACACGGGGAGAGCCCAGCAGACGCCCCGCTGGCCAGACGGTGGAGACCGGGGCTCCCGGGCCTCTGGGCCTGGCCGACCTCGGGAGCAGACCTCCCCTGGTACCTGGCCCGCGCCCTGCCAGATGAGATGGGCACACCTTCCACTGGGCCTGTGCTGAGCATGGATGGCCGGGCCCTCTGGTGGGGCTCAGGGTGCTGGGCCACGCAGCCCCAGCGGGCAGGGCCCAAGCGAGTGTCCCAGCGGGCACCTGAACACCGGCCCTCCGCCTGCCTGCTCTCAGCCACCGGCCCCAGGGCCCCACGTCCACCCCAGGCCAGGGGCAGCTTGTGCCAGGTGGGGAGAGGTGATGCCTCCGGCCCGGGGCCTGGGACCGGGTGGGGCAGGATGGGGAGCCGGCTCGCCTGGAGCGTGGGCCGGGCTGTGCCGCGATGGATGCGGGCCAGAGCCAGGCGTTGCCGGGGAAACCGCACAGCAGACGCACTCCCTGCCCAACCGAAATTCCTCTATTTTTAGCCTCTCAGCTACTTTCAGATAAAGTCCATGTAGACAGCCGAGCCGTTCAGCAAGATAACAGCCCGCTTCAAACCGCAGCGACTTCAAAGGGCAGTGGGGGGCTCAGCTGTGGGCCTGAGAACCCCCACCCCCTCGGCCCAGAGTGTCCTGCGGCTCCTGGGCCACCCCGGGCGGTGGGCACAGGTCCTGGCAGGGAGCAGGGCACCCTGGTGGCCCATCTGTGCGTGCCGAAGCCCTGGCGTCTGGATTCATGGGGCCGTGGGCAGCCAGGGCACAGAGGGGGAGCCACAGACCCTGCACCTCCCAGATGTCCAGCGGGGCCGCTACTGTGACCCAGGCAGGACCTTAGCGCAGGGGGTCATGGAGACGCGGGGGTGAAGCCGAGTCCTCCCCCAGCACACCTGGGCTCAGGACAAGCAGAAGACGCCTTTTCTCCCACGAGCCCACCCCAGCCGGGTGCTGCGTCCCCCCCGCACCCTCGTCCTGCCCACGCCGAGGCCCCAGACAGCTGGGCCCAGGGCAGGCTGGGGCTTGAGGCCGGCGCCCCCAACCCCTGCACTCAGGGCGTGGCCAGGAGCCTCCTGGAGCACACGGCAGACTGTTACGGGAAGTAGCCGGGTCACCGCGAAGGCCCTGGCATGTGCCCAACCCTAGGCTCCTGCTCCCTGCTCAGGGGCAGGGCCAGAGCCTCTGGCATGGGGAAGCCGCGGGGCAGCAACCCCCGGAAGGGCCCTGGCTCCCCCAGTGGGTGCGGGCTGGGGGACCATGCCGCCCACCTGCTGTGTGACAGTGGCACTCGGAAACTCCAGGGCGGGGCCGGAGGGCACTTCTCGCCGCTTGTCAGAGAACCAGAAACCAGCCGGCCCCTTCCACAGGGACCGATGCCCAGCCGGGTGTGGGGGGACCTGTGCCCCATCTCGGAGCTGCCGTGGCACTGCCATGAGGGCGGAGGGGGGAGGCCCGTGTGCATGCTCGGGACAGAGCTGGGAGGGTGGCATGCCGCTGGGACGCTGTGCTGTCTGCAAAGACACTGACCGCGGGAGCTGCGGTGGCCGGACACTCGAGCCTACCTTGTCTTCCACCCGGTTCAGGCGGGCGCCGATGGTGTTGCTGCCGCGGTCCTTGCTCTTTTCTACAGGGCCAGAGACAGACATCAGGCACGTGCGGTGTGGGGCAGGGACGGGGCAGGCGGCCCTGGCTGGGCTTGTGGGGCAGGGGCCGGGGTGCGGGGGGCAGCTGAGAAGCGAAAGGCCCGCACCTACAGGGGCATCTTGCAAAGGGCTCCGTGGCGAGAACTGCAGGGGGTGGCACAGTGGGCAGGGCAGGGCGCCAGCCCTGCCAGCCTGGACCCGGGCCCTGTCCCTGCCCCACCTTCACGCTCTGTGACCTCTGAGAACCTGTCCTGTGGCCACGGGCTCACCTTGCCTGGGGCTGCCTGGGCCCGGGTACCTGCCTGGGTGCAAACCCGTGACATTCCGCCCCCAGGGTGGCGCGGGCCCTGATCCAGGTGGCAGGGCCGGCAGGGCTGGCAGCAGTGGGGGAGGCGCCCGCCTTGCGGTGAGCTACGGCTCCCTTTTGGACGTGGCTGGGGCAGCCCCACGGCACAGCCCTCCCGCCGCCCTTCCCGGCGTGGCTCACAGCCCCGTCCCGGGCACGCAGCGCGCTGGCGCAGAGCCGGGGGACAGGCACCCTCGCTGCTCTTCCTCCACCTGAGCCAGGCGGAGCCCCGACGACAGTCTTGGGTTCTGTGGGCAGCTCCCCCGCCAACCCTGCCCGCAGGCCCTTCCCTCACCCACCCCCCCGCCCCCCAGAAGTTGTCCTGGGGCCTCATTTCCGCGCCCAGCCTCGGTGCGCGGGAAGGCCGGTGGGTTCTTAGGCAAACTGGAAAATCTTTGTAAAGCACCCCTGGAAGCCACTTTGCTTAGGGTGGGGTCTGCCTCGCCTCCCCCATGACTTTGGGATCTGACTGTGGGGAGAGGACGGCGGGCGGGGGTGGGGAAGGAGAGCGGGCGCGGGCTGCAGAACACACCTGAAGCGGGGACGAACAGCGAGGGCTTCCCGATGGACTGGTCCAGCCTGGGGGGGTGGGGGGAGACAGAGACTAGCTCGCGATTTGCCCTGGCGCCGCTCGGACGCCCGGCCATGGGGGCGCGGTGGCTGCGCTGATGTGCCCGGCAAGACTGTGCACCACCCAGCCGCCGTTCTGGGGCACCCACCACCGCCCCCCAAGACCTGCCAGGTGCCTGCTGAGCCCCTGCTCCTGAGGGGCCAGGCGGGGAGCTCAGAGAAGGGGGGCAGCTGGGGGCAATGGGGGAGGGGTACGCTGAGCCCCGGCCTCACCTCGGCCAGACAGACCCAGCCTCCCGGCCACACCCCTGCAACACAGAGCTGAGTCCCCAGGCTGGCTGGTCTGAGCCTGTGCAGGCCCCCGCGGACGGCACTGCTTCCATGGGAACCAGCCCTCCAGGATCCACGCCAGAGCCCAGAACACGCTGGCTCCCGACTGCCAGGGTCCCTAGCTCCAGGCCCGGGGGCAGGGGCCTCTGCCAGGCACATCTCCTCCTGGGCTGGGCCTGGCCTCCTGCTCAGAGTGGTGTGCGGGTGGGGGCTGGGTGCTGCTGCTCCAGCAGGGAGGGAGGCAGGTGTTCCCCTCCCCGTGTGCCCCCCACAACTTCTCCATCCTCTCAGGTCCGGGAGGGCGGAAGCAGCGGAGATGCCCTGTGGGCTGGCTGTGGCCGGCAGCTCTCCCTCCGTGGAGGGCGGGAGAGGGGCGGGAAGGCTTGCTTGGGAGAACTCGCATCTCGGCCCTGCCCAGATTGGAGCAGGCCCTGCCCCCACGAGGCTGGGGCTGGGCCGGTCGTGCCCCCTGCCCCGGGTGCCCACGCGCCCCCCATCCCTAGGCCCGAGCCTGCCCACCTTCTCTGCAGCTCCTTGATGCGCACCATGAGGTTGAGGTGGCCCTGGGAGTACTGCTCGATGACGTCCCGCACGTCGTAAGGCTTCCGAGCTTGCTGTGGGCCAGAAAGACACGTGTCACTCCGCTCTCTGTGCCATGGCACGGCTCTGGATGCACGGTGACGGGGCCGCCCTCGTGGGGCGGGTGAGATCTGGGCGCTCCCCTGCATGGTGTGATGGGGAGGGCCGGGCCGCAGTGTGTGCAGGTAGTAGCGGGGCTTGTCCCCGCTGGCGTGGCCGGGGGGGTGGTGGTGGCGCTGGGTGACCCTGGCCATTGGCTTGGCCTCTCTGGGCCTCAGCTTCCTGTCCAGTAACCAGCGGGGACCTGCCAGCTCCCCTTCCCAGGCCCTGGCCCAGAAGCTCAGCTCTGGGTGGCTGTGCCCGCCCGGCCCCACTCCGACCCTTGGCGAGCTCGCCGGCAGCAGCCCCCACTGTTCTCAGGGTGGGCGGGTGGTCCACCGTGCAGCCTTCCCGGCAGTCCCCAGTGCTGGGCAGGGGCGACCCAGATGACAGCCTCAGCCCAGGGCGGTCCTCATTAGCATTCGAGTAGCTCGTAGCAGCGATGAGCTGGGGAGTGTGAAGGGTCTGAGAGAGATGCCCAGTGGCAGGGCTAGCCCCGCTCAGAGGGAGGCAACCGAGGCAGAGGACGAGAGAGGAATGAAGTTGGGATACCTGTCGAGGGTCGGGGCTGGTCTGGGGACACACCCTCGCTGCCTACTTAAGTCCTACTTCTTCTTGGGGTCCCACTCCAGAGACCAGGGCTACCCTAACCTGAGGGTGTGGCCCCTTCTACTTTCCCAGAAAGATGGGGAGCCCCCAGGGGCAGGTCTCTGGGTACCTACTCCCAGCTCTGGACACACTGCTGACCTGCCCAGGGAGGGGTTCTGTCACCAATCTGGAGCTTGGTGGCGTTCCCACACCCTACCCACGTTGTACTGGGCCCAGCAATCCCAAGGCAGGGCAGAGGCCCCCTCCCCACAGGGGGCCGGCCCCAGAAGTCCAGGGGGTTCCTGCCCCCACGTGACACCGGCAGATGGGGCCCTCGCTGGCAACACCCGCTCCGCTCAGGGCCCTGAGGCTGGCGGGGCTGGGATGGGGCTGCGTCCTCACGCACAGCTGTGCCCCCGACAGAGGGAAGGACCTGCTGCGCCTGGGGCCATGCGGGGCACCAGGTACGCCTGCCCCGTCCAGTGGCCAACACACCCAGGCCTGCCGTGGGGTCAGGCGTGGACGGGTCTCCAGGCAGACCCTCTGGACTGCTACGTACTCAGCTCAGCAACAGTCGTAAACACTGCACTTAGGTGCAGACCAGTGATGATGCCCCCAGGTCTTAGTTTCTCCCTCTGTAAAATGGGGATGCTGAGTCCTGTTCTCCCTTCTGCAAGATGGGGGGATGCTGAGCCCTGTTCCTCCCTTCTGCAAGATGGGGGGATGCTGAGCCCTGTTCCTCCCTTCTGCAAGATGGGGGGATGCTGAGCCCTGTTCCTCCCTTCTGCAAGATGGGAGATGCTGAGCCCTGTTCC
>CAUYPO010057373.1:0-13674 GCA_963574435.1 Cheirogaleus major
CAAAAAGAATCCACATTTCAAAAAGAATCAAAATTTCATCACACATAACAATATGGCATAGAAATGGTTCGCCTTTATGTTGTGACAGCAAAGAAAGGGAAGCTTCAAGACGATTTCTCTTGTGATGCTCATTTAATTGACCATGTTTCATGAAGCTGTAGTGGATAACACCAGCTCTGCACCACCAACAGACACCATTAGCTTTTTTGGATGAATAGTTCTGGACCATGTTTCGGTACATCTTTATCCAACCATTGTGCCGAACGCTTGCAATTGTCAAAAAGAATCCATTTTTCATCACACATAACAATATGACATAGAAATGGTTGGCCTTTATGTCATGACAGCAAAGAAGGGCAAGCTTCAAGATGATTTCTCTCCTGACACTCATTTAATTCATGCAGTACCCATCTAGCCAGCATCTTTACCCTGCCAATTTGTTTCAAATGGTCCAATATTGTTGGAATAGTAACGTCAAACCTTGCTGCTAATTCACATGTAAGTTGAGATGGATTTGCTTCTACTATAGCTTTCAGCTCATCATTACCCACCTTGGTCTCAGGTCACCTATGTGGCTTATTTTCAATATTAAAACCACCAGAAAAGAACTTCTTAAACCATCGAAGTACCAGGCGTTCATTAGCCACATCCTTCCCAAACACTTTGTTTATAGTTTGAGCTATCTGTACTGCATTGTTTCCACGATGGAACTCATATTCAAAAATAACATGAATTTTTGACTTATCCATGGTTTCACAAAAATCACTGTAAAATAAAATTTGAAAAATAATCACAAGCCAAAACGTGCATTTGAGAGACTAAGGATGTACCTTCACAATAAACATAAAACAAGAAGTGTCAAAGTAAAACATCAGAGATATCAACTGTTAAACTTTAGTACTTATGGAAATCGGACATTTCATACTCAATAACCTAATAATCCTTCACCAACTCTGTACCTACATCCATGCCTCTAAATATGGCAAATCATGATGCTTTAAATTAATAATCAGAGACCTTGATTGCACCCTAATGCTGCCAGGAAAGTACACTCTAACTCCCTGGTTCATTCACTCTCCCACTATAGTTCACACTTTCTTGATCCTCAACCCCACATTCCTTCTCCCCATCCATACAGTGATGACTCTGCTTCCTATATTTCACTGAAAGAAAAAAAAATTTTAATGAAGCTATCTAAAGTAAACTTCCACTAAACTCCCATGACCCATCAAAACACCACCCAGGGTCTATAACCTCAAACTGTGTCTCTGGCCTATTTCCACAGATTAATTATCCAAGTTTCTATATAATATCAATCCCTACACTTGTGAACTATATCACATCCCATTTAGTCCCTCAGGAGCAGCACTCCAGGAATTCACCCTTAACATTTTGCTCTCAATGAATTGTTGCCATTACCATATAAACATGCCGTTTGTTTCTACCATCCTTAACAAAATAAAAAAAGCAAAACATTCTCAACCCCATTCCACTACTGTTCCACTTCTTTGTTCCACTTTGCAGAAAATCTTGAAAACATTCCTAACCAATCACCTCCAATTTTTCTCCTCCTTTTCTCTCTTAAAATCCACTCCAGTAAAGCTTCTGCTCTTACCACTCCACCAAAACTGTCCTGGCCAAAATTACCAGTAACCTCCACATTACTAAATCCAATGGATAATCTCATTTCTCGTGTTACTTTACGTATCAGTAAGCACTTTCCACAGCTGATTATTTTCTTCTTTAGTTTCCAGGACAACACAATATCCTTGTTCTCCTCCTCAATGACTGCTCCTTCTCGTCTCTTCATAAAAAGGGCCTGAGGAAACTTTTGGGGATTATTGGTTATGTTCATTACCTTGACTACAGTGATGGTTTCATGGGTATATGCACATATTCACACTTAGCAAATTGTATACTTTAAGTATGAACCATTTATTATTGGATGTCAATTACACTTCAAAATATGTTAAAAAAATTTTAAAAAACTGTCAGCCTGCACATACCATTCCTACTATCCAAGATTGCTCAGAGATCATGAAAACAGGATTATTAAAGTTGTTTTTAGATCCTAAAATGAAAAAAATCCTGACCACTGAGAACAGTAAGTTCCTTCTCATCCAATTCTCTCAATAACTTGACTCTACCATTTTCAATTAAACAATTATTTTCCTAACAAAAGAGAGAATCAGATGGGTGGTGTAGAGTTTGACATTCTTTTTGTCATCCATCATCATTACAGTATCAGAAATAACCTGTTACCTTCCTTGTGTTTTCTCCAAGCATAACATCTGAAAATACCTTTTATTATTCTTAGCACTCTTTGCAAGTCTCAGCTGAGTCTGGCCTTTAGTATTATATTATGAAGCTAGCTATCAGATATCTCTGGCACTTTATTTACTACCAGTTATGTATCCTATTTTCTGTCTTTTTATAATTTTATACCCCATCTCAATTAACATCTACCAGTATCAGGTATTTCAATAAACACTATTAAGAAATAGGTAAATAAGTAAAATAGTATTTGAAGCATAATAGGATTAGAATTAGTTCATTAAAATATTTTACAAAAATCAAGCACATTTATATATATATATGTCTACACAAAACTGCTGAGCTAGTGAGACTTCGTGGAAATCAAATATCAAAGGAGACTCTCTGGTTACAACTCCAAGCATTTAACAGAACTCATTAGCAATAAGAGACTTGGGGACATAGGTTAGACAGTGTCAGATTTGTGTTTTGTATAAAATATTCACACAATTGCAGAGTGTGGCTTCAAGGACAACAGACTAGAGCAGGGAGACAAGTTATTTCTAAAGCAATGAGAGGCTCTGCTAATAAGATGAGACAAAAAAAATATTTACAAGGTACATTTTACTAATTCCTGGAACTGTCACTAGTTTTAGTATAGTAAGTATGCAGCCCCCATAATATGCCACCAAGTAGGAAAAGATCTTATTTATTACCAAGTACAAAAATGACTTTGCATTTTGTAATTCTAGAGAAAGTTTAGGTATTTAAACTAAATTTCTGAATGATTAGATACTAAAAACTAAATTCATACTATCATAAACTTTTATTTTTGACCCCATTAACAAGACTGTTCTTATAATCCAAGAAAACTCTACCTATCACATGACATGACTGGAGCACTGCAACAGTTCCCTTCCAACTCAGGACATAAAGAAAGGACAAAATGCAAGGTGGCATCAAATAGGTAGAAACTGGCCTAAGAAGATATGTTGTCAAAAAGACTGACAATTACTTCATTCTTCCTGCCTGTAGAACTCATCAGAAATTTCTAAGAAAAGATTTCAAATTACCTAGAATGAGATGAAAGAAGCCATTCATAAAACAGTGCTGGATCATTTTTAAGTAATATTAGCTTTGCTTCCTGAACTGCTGTGATTGTGTAGGTCCTACACTGAAAAGTGTTATTCCCATTATGACCACAGTATGGGCATAAATTTAGCTTCCTTATAGAGAAACAGCTTTGTCAATAAAAGATGTGACTTCTCTCCTAAATGTAGTAATACTCTTCACAGTTAAGATTAAAGTTCTTTGTATATCAGAAATCTGAAGATGATCAGAAGACTGACTCAGTCTTTTAACCACAAACATTTAGCTCAATTTCCTTTTTTATCATAAAATTATATTTAATTATTAAAGTATGTATTTTTTAATTTCAGAATGTTATGAAATCGATCAACATTTATGTGCACATTAGCTCTATTTCTGATAGGGAAGGAAAACAAGCAAGAACATCTGTATGCCATCTAATTATTGAAAGCTCATATCTAGTTCCCTCCTCTCCACCTCTCTACCACTCTCCATAGAGACAACCTTATCACTTCTCTCAAAGTCTTCCTGTAATATGGTCTCCCTATCTCTTACACCAACCACCCCACTACAAATGTATTCCCCTTTACGGCACACCGTATCTTTTTAGAATATGAATCTGATCACATCATCCCTTCTGCTGAAATCCTCTCAATATCTCTCATTCCCCCAAAGAATAAAGGCTAATCTCTACAGCATGAAATACAAGGCACATTCTTCACCACTAATTAATCCCCACTATAAAGCCGTCCTGACCTTCCTAACAGATGTTTCCTATTCTCCACTCCTCTAGTAGTATCTTATGCATAACTTTTAACACCATAGTTGCAAGTAACTATTTACCTATCAACCCTCAACCTCCACTAAATAATCAGTCTCTCAAAGGGATAATCAGAATTTCACAACAAAGACCACCAACTCTGGAGCCAGATCTAAGCTCAAATCTTAATTCCACTATTTATTAAGAATGTAATCTTCAGCAAACCTCTTAACATCTTTGGATCTTAGCTTGCTCAGCTGCAAAATTAGCATAAAATAATCACTCTCATGGGTTCCTATGAATAATAAAAAAGAATGAATAAACAGTTCTAGAAAACCTATAAAACTAATGTAGCTAACAAAATCTATAAAACCCAAAAAAGAACATTTCCTATATAAAGGACTAACCCTTCTCTATAGCAGGAACAAGTTATACCTTTGTAATGAGGATATATAAAATACATTTTTTAAAAGAAAATGTTTTGATTTTCAGAGGAAAAATGTCACAAACTTATATAACCAACATTAAATCTGCCCTTCAACTTTAAGTCAATAAAAGTGTAAATATATATGTTCATTGAATTCTCATAGAAATTAGTATTTAAGCAGAAAGAACACAGCCTCAGTTCCTAGAAAATTTTTATTCAAAATATTGACAAATTTAGCATTTGATGGTGTTATCTCCAAAAAATTAAAAGTGTAATCAAAATGACTTAAGTAAAATGTTTAAAAACTTATTGAAAATATGCTAAACATATTTTCTACAAAGCTACACAGACAAAAACGCTTGGGATTTTGAAACTGTCTCAGCAAACCTGGGATCTTCCTTTTGACATGTCCCTAAAATATCTCCTCATTTCACAGGCAGCCAACTTCCTGGGAGAGAAAGGGAAGGAAAGAAGTTCTTAAATGAGACTGGACAACAGAACTGGGAATAAGGATTAGCAATTGAAATATGTGCTGCGCTTTACAGAGGGGCAGAGTAAAGGAGATAATGCTGGAGGGAGGGAGGGGCTGCAGTCTAGGATTTCCTCTTCCTGCTCTTGGCTAGCTTCGGTATACTACAGCAGTGAGAGAGAGAAAGATGTTCCCTGTGGGAAATAAGAAACCACAAACACTGTGCATAATATATTGAACCTTCAAAGCTCAAATAATAACAAGTCTTTCCACTAGCAGTATCAGCTTTAAGAATTTGAAGGAAACATTAGTTTTCCAGAGTATATTTAGAAAATAAGGAATTAAGTAAAAAAAATTAGATTTCAAGGAACTACCTCTAACAAATACAATTAGCTTGAAAGTTTTCATGCCAATTATAAATTAAGATTTTACTAAAATTATACTTAAGTAATGGTTTTTAAAGTAAAATTTCAACCAAATTTCTAGTACAAAGTTAGCAACCACACAGGACCTCACTTCTTACTGTATTGAATGAACTTTAATCCCTGAAAAGTATAACAAGGCTTCTTTGTCTAGATTCTGAGGGGGAAAAAATTCAATAACTACTTTGAAAACAGTTTTAATTACTTGTAACTTAAGAAACTAAAGTCTTAAAATTCCTTTTCCACCCTAATGTCACGTATACTTTTCTACCAAACTCTTGGGAATAATACACTTAACTATGTACCTGGAGAAGTCAAGCTTCTCTCAATCACTTAGCACTTCATTCCAAGGCAGGCAAAAACAGGAAAAGCCCACTGATTTGGGAATCAGGAAGTCTGGGCTGTACCGTCACTAGCTAGTTATAGATAACCTTGGGCATTTCTCCAGCTTCTGTGGCCTCTATTTCCTATAAACCAGCGGTCCCCAACCTTTTTGGCACCAGGGACTGTTGTCATGGAAGACAATTTTTCCACAGACTGCGGGGAGAGGTAGATGGTTTGGGGATTCAAACGCATTACATTTATTGTGCACTTTATTTCTATTATTACATTGTAATATATAATGAAATAATTATACAACTCACCATAATGTAGAATCAGTGGGAGCCCTGAGCTTGTTTTCCTGCAACTAGATGGTCCCATCTGGGACTGATGGGAGACAGTGACTGACCAGAGAGGAGGCGGAGCTCAGGCAGTGATGTGAGTAATGGGGAGCGGCTATAAATACAGATGAAGCTTCATTTGCTCACCTACTGCTCACCTCCTGCTGTGAGGCCTGGTTCCTAACTTTAAAACCTTCCACTTATATGGTTTATAGTTTACAAAGCACTTCTCAGTTTGTCCTCATGAAAACTATGTGAAATAATTGTTTTACAAATACAGAATGTGAGGCCCAGAAAGCAGGAGACATACCCAAGATAGTAACTTGCAGAGCCAGAAGCAGAATTCAAAGCCTTTCAGTTCCTTAACGATTCATCATTCAGAAATCTCACAAACTTGAAAAGCTTAAAACACAAATCTAAATAATTATATTAAAGAAGTAGTAATAAAGTAGTAAAATATATATAGTACACAGGCTATTTTTAAAATGTGATTGTATGCTAAATATGCTAAGTAATTGTTTATAGACAAAAGTATGTAGCATGTACCTCAAAACACGGAGACAGAACAGATCAACTCAAGCTACCGGTATTCAGTGAAAAGTATTAATCAGTAACTGAATTTTTTACTTATAACTACTAGCTTTGTCATCGCAGGAAGATGTTACTTTTACCTTATATTCCTCAAAGAAGTAAAAGTTAAATCATGTGGGCATTTTTCCCACAAAGAAAGTTCCCAACCCAGACAGTTTCATTCATGAGTTCTATCAATAATCAGGGGAAAAGGAATTCCACTCTTAGACAAACTCTTCCAGAAATTAGAAAGAAGAGAGTTCCTTATAAAGGTAGCAAAATATTTATACCAAAACCAAGAAAATAGTACTAGCAGTGAAAACTATAAAGTCAGCCTCACTCATGAACATAACTATAAAAATCTGAAAGTATTAGTAAATTATATTCAACCACAAAAAAAGGATAATAATACATCATGACAAAGTTGAATTCATTTCAGGAATGGATGATTGGTTAAACTTTAGAAAATCAATGAATATAATTCAAATTAACAGGTAAAAGGTAAAAAATTCATTTAAATCATGAGAACAGATGCAGAACAATATTCCATAAAATTAAACCCCAAAGGGGAAACAACCCAAATGGCCTTCAATGGGTAAATGGTTAAACAGGTACCTCCATACAATGGAATATTATTCAGCAATAAAAACGAACAAATTATTGATACACTCAACAACTGGAATAGATCTTAAGGTTATTATGCTGAGTGAAAACAGCTAATATCGAAAAGTTACATAATCTAGAATTTCATTTATATAACAATCTCAAAATCACAAAAGTAAAAAAGTCAAGAACAGGGATTTGGCAATAGGATGTGACTATAAAGGGAGAACACAAGGGAATTCCTTTGTGAGGACAGAGCAGTTCTGTGTCTTGAATACGGTAGTGGTTATACGAACCTATACATTGAATTATACACAAAGACATGCCAAAATTTAAAAATTCATGCATACAAAAACGGGTGAAATTTAAGTAAAGTCTATAGTCTACTTACTTGTATTATGCTAATATTAATTTCTTCTGGTTTTGATAATGTGCTATATTTACATAAGATGTCACCTCTGGAAAATACTTCCAATTTTTAAGACCTCTCTGTAAAACTTTTACAACTTCTTGTAAGCTTATAATTAGTTCAAAATAAAGGCATTTTTTAAAAAAAGCAATCCAGGAGAGAAGAACAGTGAGGAACTGACATTTTCATGTACGGAGCAGAGTGTGGAAGGAAGAGTTTAGAACTTGTTCCCAAGATGCATGCTCCCTATTCTATACACCCTGTATAATTCACTTCTATTGAATGTGAGCAGGACTGTGAATACAATGGGATATCAGTGTCCTGATTTTATTACATTACAGGGAAGAAAGGATTTTTACAAATGTAATTCAGAGTCCTAATCAGTTGACTTTGAGTTTACTTCAAAAGGGAATTTATCCTATACTGGCATGACCTTATCCAGTGAGCTTTAAAAGAGGTCAAAGAGATGAAAACTGTGAGAGCAATTTATCTGCCGGCCTAGAAGGAGCAAACTGCTGTGTTGTGGAGAGAGTTGTATGGCACGGTGTTCCTAGGCTCTTGCTAGGAAGAACAACTGGCCAAAAACTATCAAGAAATTGAAGACCTCAGTACTACAACCACAGGTAACTGAATTATGCTAACAATCTGAATGGTCCTGAAAGAAGAGTCCACACTTCAGATAAGAACATAGCCCAACCACCACCTTGATTTCATCCCTGTGAGATGGAGTGGAGAACCCAGATAAACCATGCCCAGACTCATCACTAACAGAAACTCTGAAACAATAAACATATACTGTTTTAAGATGCTAAGTCTGTGGTAATTATTATGCAGCAACAGAAAACTAATACACTGGTTTGATTATTATTCTTTAAACTTGCTTACAAAGAGAATGACTTTCAGGCATTAGATAAGCCAAAAATAGATCCATGTACTTTTTCAAACTAATTTAAAATTTATCTAAACCTTAGGCCTTCATGTTGTGGCTTTCATGAGACCAAATTATCCAAAGAATTACCAATGGTTTGGCATTGCAACTCTACTTGGCCCTCATAAATGACAGAGTAAGATAAAGACTTAAAACTGATGACACTTGGTTAGAGCCAAATTCAACAACATTTAAATAAAAAAAAAAAAACAGTTTTCTACATTTCTCATCTCTAGTGGATTTTCAAAACCCAACTTAAGGCCAAACTCTTTCCTCTCCCTAGCCATATTAAGAAATTTCAGGAAAAGGAATGGAATATTTGCAAGTTCATATTTTTTGAAATGTAAAGAAACTTCAAAAGGTTATAAATCCATGATACTTGTTATCCTAAAGACTGGGAACTGGGAATCCTATTTTAAAAATAAAAACACTTGAATATTTTTAAAAAGCAAAATGGGGGGATCAAAAACAAAGTACCTAGGAATAAATATAACAATGTGCAAAACCTCTAAGGAAAAACAATATTAAACTTTATGAGAGCATTACAATAGACTTAAACAAATATATATACTAATTTTTTAATTGGAAAACTGAATGTTATAAGGATGTCAGCTGTCTCCAAATCAATTTAATAGAATCAATGAAGCTTCAGTCAAATTTCCAATAGGTTACTATAGCCTTATAGGATAGCCTTAAGTCTGGTAAATTGAAATTAGGAGTCATGAATTTACCAGACTTCAAGCTATCCTACAAGGCTATAGTAACCAAAACAGCATGGTACTAGCACAAAAACAGAGACATAGACCAATGGAACAGGACTGAGAACCCAGATATAAAACCATCCTCAAAAAACCATCTGATCTTTGACAAAGCAGACAAAAACATACACTGGGGAAATGAATCCCTATTCAATAAATGGTGCTGAGAAAATTGGGCAGCCACATGTAGAAGACTGAAACAGGATCCGCACCTCTCACCTCTCACAAAAATCAACTCATGAGGGATAACAGATAAACCTAAGAGATGAAACTATAAGAATTCTAGAAGAAAATGTTGGAAAAACTCTTATAGACATCAGCCTAGTCAAAGAATTTATGACCCCAAAAGCAGTCACAGCAACAACAAAAATAAATAAATGGAACCTGATCAAGTTAAAAAGCTTCTGCACAGCCAAGGAAACTATCACAAGAGCAAACAGACAACCTGCAGAATGGGAGAAAACATTTGCATGCCATACATCCAGTAAAGGGCTAATAACCAGACTCTATATAGAACTCAGGAAAATCAGCAAGGAAAAAATCAAACAAGCCCATAAAAAAGTGGCCAAAGGACATGAACAGAAACTTTTCAATAGAAGATAAACTAATGGCCCAGAAACATATGAAAAAATGCTCATCGTCTCTAATCATCAGGTAAATACAAATCAAAACCACAATGGGATATCACTTAACTCCAGTGAGAATGGGTTTTATCAAAAAGTTCCAAAACACATGTTGGCGTGGATGAGGAGAGATAGGAACAATCACACACTGCTGGTGGGACTGCAAACTAGTATAATCTCTACAGAAAGTAATATGGAGATACCTCAAAGAACCAAAAGCAGAATTATCATTTGATCCAGCAATCCCACTCCTGGGTATCTACCCAAAGGAAAAAAAGACATTCTATAAAAAAGACATCTGCACTCGAATGCTTATAGCAGCACAATTTACAATTGCAAAGATGTGGAAACAACCCAAGTATCCATGAGTGGATTAATAAAATGTGGTATATATATACCATGGAGTACTACTCAACCATAAAAAAAATGATGAACTACCTATTGTATTATCCTGGATGGAGCTGGAGCCCATTCTTTGAAGTATAAAGAATAGAAAAACAAGCACTACATGTACTCACCATTAAATTGGTACTATGATCAACACTAATGTGCACATATGGGAAGTAACATTCACAGGGTGTAGGGCAGGTGGACTGAGGGAGGAGAATATGGGTAAATCCACACTTAATGGAAGCCATGTGTGCTGTCTGGGAGATGGACATCCTTGTCTGGTGTTGCAAAAGCAATTTATGTAACCAAAACATTTGTACCCCCATAATACTCTGAAATAAATAAATATAAGTAAAACCCTTATATAAAAGGCAATGTTAAATAAAATGGCCTTTACTGTTAAAAAAAGAAAAATCTCCAATAGGCTTTTATCCCCAGAGCTTGACAAGCTGATTGCAAAACTTTTATGAATATGCAAAGGGCAGAGAATAGCCAGCCTTGATAAAGGACAAAGAAAACTTGCTATACTAAATATTAAGACTTATAAAATGACAGTAACTTAAAAACTTTGTGAGTATTGTCAAAGCAACAGAAAAATAGATCAGTGGCAAAAATAAACAGCCCAGAAACAGACCCACATACATACAGACACTTGCTATATGACAGAACTAGCACTACGGATTGATGGGGAAAATCCAAATTTGTTAAATAAAGAGTGCTGAAATTGACTGAACATCTACATTGAAGAAAAAAAAATGGAAATCAGATCTGACTCACAAAACATACAAAATCAATTCCTAGTGAATAAAAACTTAAATTTGACTAGGCTAAACTAAAGATAATATAGGATAGTATCATCAGAGCAGGGAAAGATTTCTTAAACAAGACATGAAAGGAATTAACCATAAAAGAAAAATCCAGTTGTTAATAATCTGACAATATTAACATTAAGAACTTCTGTCCATTAAGATACCATAGAATACATAAAAAGACAAGGCACAAATTTGGAAAAGATGTTGCAATTTTAACCAAAAGTGGAAATATATAGAATTCAAAAGAAAAAAAAACTGTAAGAAAAAAATAGACCAATTAAACAGGAAAATAGATAGAAGACTTAAATATGTCTTAAATAAGTCTCCAAAAGAGGAAATCTAGATAACCAGTAGTATGAAATGATGCTCAACTTCAAAAGTAATGAATGAGCTACAAATTAAATTCATCAGAAGATAATATTACTTACCTACCACAAAAAAATTTTTTTAAAAAATAATGTATTATGCCAACGTAGGTGATGCTGAAAAGTTAAATGGATATATCCCTTTCGGCATATAATCTGGCATTACTAAGTAAAGTTTGTACCATCTGACCCAGCAACCTCCTTGGTTACACAACCTTGAGAAATTCACAAAGATGTGCAATAAAGGGATATTCCCAGAAGTACTGTTCATAAAAAGCTAAAACTAGAAACAAACAAAATGTTCATCAGAAAAAGGATAAACTTTGGAGTATTCAAAATTGAAATACTGCAATAAGATGAATGAACTACAACTACACACAACAAAATGGACAGATCACACACTTTTTTTGAGCAGAAAAGAGACAAAAAACCCACGCAATGATTCTATTAATATAAAGTCCAAAAAAAGAAACAAAATTAAATAATATTATGTAGGTAAACGTACACGAGTGGTTAAAGTAAAAAGGAAAGGAAATTATCATCACAGAAGTTATGATACCTCTGGCAGTAGGAGAGGTTGTAATTAAGAAGAGGGAACATGGGGGAGGGAGCTTCTAAGGATGCTGATGAAGTTCTATTTCTTGACCTGATGATGTTTTTAAATGGTTCCTTTCATTATTCATTAGACTACATAAATGTTCTAATGTTCTTTTCTGTATTTTGTATTTTATATGTGACTCCAAAAATGCTTCACTCTAAAACATAATATAGGTATATATTTCATGAATAAAACCTAGTGGATATTTATATTAAAAGAGCTACTCTCTATGATCAGGTAAATTAATGTACAGTCATGCATTGCTTAATGACATGGATACATTCTGAGAAATGTGCCATTAGGCAATTTCCTCATCATTCAAACATCACAGAGTGTACTTACATAAACCTATATGGTATAGCTTACTACACACCTAGGCTATATGGTACAGCCTATTGCTCCTAGGCTACAAACCTGTATAGCATGTTACTGTACTGAACACTGTAGGCAACTGCAACACAAGGGGAAGTTATTTGGGTATGTAAACATAGAAAAGGTACAGTACAAATACAGCATAAAAGATTTAAATGGTACATCTTTATAGGTAGCAACATGGGACTACCATCATATTTGTATTCCATCACTGAGCAAAACATAGTTATGAAGTGTATGACTATATAAGCGTATGATGTCCATATTAAAATTTTTTAAGTGGTTCATCTGGTAATTCCTTCAGGTGGAGGACTACTTGGGATCTATGATGGTAGGTTTTATGTGTCAACTTGGCTAGGCTTTAGTACTCAATTAGTTAATCAAACACTAATATAGATGTCGCTGTAAAGGTATTTTGTAGACAAAGTTAACGTCTAAAATCAGTTTAAGCAAACAAAATTGTACTCAATACAGTGGGTGGGTGGGATCCAATCAGTTGGAAAGTCTTAAAAGCAAAACTCAAGTTTCCTGGAGAAAAAAGAAACTGCCTCAAGATTGTACCATCAACTCCTGCCTAAAAGCTTCTAAGAGTTTCCACCTGCCATACAAACTTCATACTTGCTAGTTCCCCACAATCATCCAATTTCTTAAAATAAATCTATATATCTATGTCGATCCATCTTACTGGTCTTTTCTCTGAAGAACCCTGACTGATACCAATTTGGATATCTACAGTGGTGCTGAAGGAATAGAATTTTAAGGATGAGTTTTCTGGACTTGGTTCTCTACTATGATTAAATGTAGGCAATAATGACGGTATTTCCAGTAATGATGACGGTAAAGAAGGCAGGTGATAGATTCCCAACATACAAAAACACAAGAACAATCCAAGAAATGAATGAAAAATTCTCCAAAGATATCGAGGTAATCCAGAAAAACCAATCAGAAATTCTGGCAATGAAGGAAACATTCAAAGAACTCCATAATACAGTGGAAAGCCTCAAAAACAGGATAGATCATGCAGAGGAAAGAATCTCAGAGCTTGAAGATTATGCCTACACCCTAAACAAATCAGAGGAAGAAAGAGAGCACAGAAACAAGAGACAATACCAAAGCTTACAGGAAGTGTGGGATTATGTAAAAAAGTCGAACCTCAGATTGATC